>CAUYQU010090849.1:0-15113 GCA_963574635.1 Cheracebus regulus
CGTGTGGCTCCTCTGCCGGGAATCTCCCGGTCTGTGGGCAACAAAAATTCGTCGGAAAGTGCGGCGTTCACTCGTTCTCTGCGCTTTCACTGGGAGCTACATTCCTGAGCTGTTGCTAATCGGCCATCTTGGATCTCTCCCATCTGGCTAGACTTTTAAAAACAAACTCCAAAACACCTCTAGAGAGTTGCAAAAAAGGCATTAAAAAAAATGGGCATGGCTGCTTTCTCCTATGAGAAACCAATCAAATGCACATATAAAGACGGCACAAAGTATACTTTGGATTTTAATTAAGACAATCTCAAAGACAACAACAACATGAAAGGCAGCAAAGAGGACGTTTGCACCAAGATGATTTTATCCAGTGTCTCTCTTAGCCATCTTGATGTGAAAAGTGTTTACTTAGATAAAGAATCTTAAATTATATCATGCAATAAAAAGAAACTTCAGGGCGAGCACAGTGGCTCATGCCTGTAATACCAGCACTTTGGGAGGCCAAGGCAGGTGGATCACCTGAGACCAGAAGTTCAAGACCAGCCTGACCAACGTGGTGAAACCCCATCTCTACTAAAAACTACAAAACTTAGCTGGGCATGGTAGCAAGTGTCTGTAAATCCAGCTACTCAGGAGGCTGAGGCAGGAGAATTGCTTGAACCCAGGAGGCAAAGGTTGCAGTGAGCTGAGATTGCACCACTGGACTCCAGCCTGGACGACAGAGTAAGACCCCGTCTCAAAAAATAATAATAAAAATTTAAAAAATCCAAATACACAATAGCAAAAACTCCCTCCAACTTACGGATAGGTTCAATTATTCCTGCCTTTAAACTTACCTTCCCACAGAAAATTTAGGCACTCAAACTAACCAAAGGCTTGGCACGGTGGCTCATGCATGTAATCCTAGCACTTTGGGAGGCTAAAGCAGGAGGATCCCTTAAGCCCAGGAGTTCAAGACCAGCCTACCCAGCCTGGGCAATATAGTGAGATCCCATCTCTATGAAGAAATTAAAAATTAGCCAGGTGTGGTGGCACACACCTGTAGTCCCAGCTACTAGCGGAGGAAGGTGGGCGAATCACTTGGCCCTAGGAGGTTGAGACTGCAGTGAGCCATGATTGTCCCATTGCTTTCAGTCTGTGTAACAGGTCAAGATCTTGTCTCACAGACACATACACACACACAAAACCAACCACAAAAACAACTTACATAATTTTTCAAATAGCATGCTATATAGTATACATTATTTCATTTGATCCTCACAACCCTGAGATAGCAGGCGGGGAAGGCATTAGCAACATTTCCACTCAATAAGTGAAGAACCTAAGGCTCAAATGTGTGATAACAGAGGATGAATATAAATGAAATATGGTTCATAAATAGAATAGAATATTAAGTAGCTACTGAAATCATGTTCTTGAAGAATATTTAAGAAATGAGGTTCAGGTGCAGTGGTTCACACCTATAGCATTTTAGGAGGCCAGGGTAGGATGACTACTTGGGGCCAGGAATTCAAGACCAGCTTGGGCAACAAAGTGAGACCCCTATCTCTACAAAACAAAAAAAGTAATAACAATAAATAACTTTTTTACCCATAAATTATCCTTAATTTATTAAATCAAATCCATTCAATTCATCTTTATATTGATTTTTTTACGTTATTAGAAGTAACGGCTATATTACAAGAAGAAAACAATATGTAAGGTAATTTCCATAACATCTTCTAGCCATCCAACTCTATGCAATCCCCTTTCTGCACTCTGAATGCTATTTGAGAGGCAGTTCTGGATCACTATGGAATTTTAAAATGGTTCAGGCCAGGCGTGGTGGCTCACTGCTATAATCCCAGCACTTTGGGAGGCCAAGGCAGGCAGATTATTTGAAGTTAGGAGTTCGAGACCAGACTGGCCAACACGGTGAAACCCGGTCTCTACTAAACATACAAAATTAGCCAGGCGTGGTGGCACGCACCTGTAATCCCAGCTACTTGGGAGGCTAAGGCAGGAGAATTGTTTGAACCTGGGAGGTAGAGGTTGCAGTCAGCCAAGATCACACGCCTGGACAACAGAGCAAGACTCCATCTCAAATATATATAAATTTCAATATCTAGGAACACACTTGTGTTTCAACATTTGTCCTGAATATTAAAACATATAATTATACTTTTGAAAAACCAACAAAACTAGTTAATTGTGATATGCCCATATTACAAAATTTCAAAAGTTGTATAGAAAAATAGCAACATTAAAATATTAGAAAATAATTTGTTCAGCAGCAATAGAATAAAAATATAGAAGATAGAAAAAGCAAACTAAAAAACAGTACATATAACCCAATTACATAAAAATCTTAATATGCATGGGCCAGACGTGCGTGGTGGCTCACGCCTGTAATCCCAGTACTTTGGGAGGCTGAGGCAGGCAGATCACCTGAGGTCGGGAGTTCAAGACCAGCCTGACCAACATGGAGAAACCTTGTCTTTACTAAAAATAAAAAAAATTAGCCCGGCGTGGTGATGCATGCCTGTAATCCCAGCTGCTCAGGAGGCTGAGGCAGAAGAAGAATTGCTTGAACCTGGGAGGTGGAGGTTGCAGTGAGCAGAGACCTTGCCACTGCACTCCAGCCTAGCAACAGAGTGAGACTCTGTCTCAAAAAAAAAAAAAAAAAAAAAATCTTGACATGTGTAAAGTACAAGGAAAAGATTAGAGGAATATAGATTCAGATGTTAATGATTGTTCTGAGTGGTGAGGTTAGACATAATTTTGCTTCTGTCAGTATTCATCAAAACTGAAAGACCAGCAGATCACTTGAGCCCAAGAGTTTGGGCAACATGGTTTTTTGCAGAAACACTCTCTACAAAAGATACAAAAATTAGCCAGGTGTGGTGGTGCACAACTATGGTCCCAGCTACTGGAGAGGCTGAAGTAGGAGCACTGCTTGAGTCAGGGAGGGTGGAGCTACAGTGAGCCAAGATTGCTCCACTGCACTCCAGCATGGGTGACAGAGTGAGACCCTAACTCATAAAAAAAAAAAAAAAAAAAACCTGAAAGAAAAAAAGTACCAAAAAGATTCATCAGAACGTAGCAGTACACTGTGGTTAAAGAGATAATAGAGATGATTTTTCTTTCTCATTTCCTTATTATTCACAATGTTCATAATTTATATTCATTTACATTTATTTTCATGTGGTTATAGTAATTTATACTAGAAAAAGTATACAAATTTAAATGCATTACTTTCTTCTGGGGTTTTGTTTTTTTAATGGGATCTGTCTCACCCAGGCTGGAGCGCACTAACACAAGCCTGGCGAACTGCAACCTTTACCTCCCAGGCTCAAGAAATCTTCCTACGTTAGCCTCCTGAGTAGCTGCGACCACAAGCACGTGCCACCATGCCCAGCTAATTTTTTTGTTTTCGGTAGAGAAAGGGTTTCGCCACGTTGCCCAGGTTGGTCTTGTACTCCTGTGCTCAAGCAATCTGCCCATCTCAGCTTCCCAAAGTGCCAAGATTACCAGCATGAGTCACCACACCTGGCCTAAATGCATTACTCACTTTTTTAGGGGGGGAAGAGCTTTGCTCTTCTCAACCAGGATGGAGTACAATGGCATAATCTCGGTTCACTGCAATCTATGCCTCCCAGATTCAAGGGATTCTCCTCCCTCAGCCTCCCCAGTAGCTGGAATTACAGGTGCCCACCACCACACCCAGCTAATTTTTGTATTTTTAGTACAGATGCAGTTTCACCATGTTGCCCAGGCTGGTCTCGAAATCCTGACCTGATCTGCCTGCCTTGGCCTCCCAAAGTACTGGGATTATAGGCATGAGCCACCGTGCCAAGCCTAAATGCATTACTTTCTAAACTCTTCCTTTCCAAATCTCCATTTTGCCCTTCCTCCACGCCAAATTTTCTTTCTTTTTTCTTGAAACAGTGTCTCACTCTATTGCCCAGGCTAGAGCACAGTGGCGCAATCATGGCTCACTGCAGCCTTGACCTCCAGGGCTCAAGTGATCCTCCCACTTCAGCCTCCCTAGTAGCTGGGACTATAAGTGTGCACCAGCTAACTTTTTTGTATTTTTTGTAGAGACAGGTTTTCACCATGTTGCCCAGACTGGTCTCAAACTCCTGAACTCAAGCAATCCTGCTGCCTCAGCCTTCCAAAGTGCTGGGATTATGGCATTGAGTCACTGCACCCAGCCCCCAATTTTTTTTTTTTTTTTTTAAGATGAAGTCTTGCTCTGTCTCCCAGGCTGGAATGCAGTGGCGCAATCTCGGCTCACTTCAACCTCTGCCGCCTGGGTTCAAGTGATTCTCCTGGTTCAGTCTCCCAAGTAGCTGGGATTACAGGTGCGTGCCACCATGCCCAACTAATATTTTTCGTATTTTTAGTAGAGATGGGGTTTTAGCATCTTGGCCAGGCTGGTCTTGAACTCCCTGTCTCAGTCTCCCAAAGTGCTGGGATTACAGGCTTGACCCACCGCACCCAGCCCAAATTTTCAATAGTCAACATGAAATCATGCTTTGTATCAGTTAGGCTGCGTAGCATTTGGTTTAGAAATGTATGTGTGAATGAAAAAGCCTTATAAGACATATAATGTGAGCAATAAACAGGAAAAAAACATCAGGGCTACTTCTATCCCAACCAAGATTGGGCACCGGGGAAAAAAATCCTGGCAAAAGAAGGTTGATAAATATATGAATGAGATTCACCAAAGGGCAAGAGGCAATCTATGGGTAAAAATACAGCAAAATATCACAGTTTAGTCACTTGATGGAGTGTACCTCATATTATAATTGAAAACCAATTTCATATGCCTCCTGTTTTGTACTGCATTTATACAGGTTTAATGTCTCCAGATTTACACAAATAACCTAACCATAAATGTGAGCGGTTAGATCATTAACTTTGGCTCATTTCCCTTTTTACTAAGTAATTAGACATTAAGAAATGCATCTAAAGTGGGAGAACCTTGGTATATAATGGGATATTATTGAACAGAGCCATTTGTATGCGCTTGGGACTCCAAAATGTCAAGGCAGTAACATTTATTTGTGCCATGGAAAATATTTCCTCCAAGACCAGAAAGTGCTTAAATAAAATAGCTACTTCTCAGTTTTCAAATTTAGCACATTCCCTAAAGTACTCTTCATACTCTTCTACTTTTTCATAGAAGAGTTTATGGCAGAAACATTCTAGTGCACTCCATCTGCAATCAGTTATAATCCTTGTGAGCAGCAGTCCAGGCCAGCTTGCCAGTAAAGCAGCCCTTTTAATGCAGCTAACACATGTGTGCAGAATATTCATTTCCAACAAGACTATGTTCAAAACGTATGCCCTCTTCCAATCTAAGCCCAATGATGTTTTTAAAAAAGCCAATAATACTTTCTAAACATAGCATCTTTCACACAAATGTCTCTCTTAAAAATTTTTCACTTAAAAATTATTTGGCATACATATTAGATTACTAAGAAACTGCCACAGAAGGCTGAAAACAGAAAGAGAAAACGAAGGAGAAAACGGAAAATGCCAAAATTCTACAGGAAAAGGTTTCTCATACAATAGATATGATAGTTCTCATCTGATTAGTTGCTTTCCAAGAACAGATACCTTTCAAAGGAACCAAACTGACTGCAATTCTGAGCCATGACAAAGTATTTTGCTAGAAAACTAACCCCAATTTTTGCAAGGCCAATTAACCTACTGAGGATTTTTGTTTCAGTAGACTAATGCTGATTTAAAAGTCACAAATTTCTCCTGCAGAATTTGTACATGCAGGGAAACAATGTGTTATATAGTCAGCTGAGGGTAAGGAGTGCCATTATCTGGTCCTAACGCTGCCACTATAGGCTCTAATTCTGAAATTTTCCCTAAATATACCTTACTCACTCCTCAAGGTCCAGCTTAAATGGCATATCATCAATAAATTCTTTTCTTTGCTCTTTGCTAAAGTCACATTTATACTTTTTTTTTTTTTTTTTCGAGATGGAGTTTTGCTCTTTTGCCCAGGCTGGAGTGCAGTCGCATAATCTCTGCTCACTACAACTTCCACCTTCTGGGTTCAAGCAATTCTCCTGCCTCAGCCTCCTGAGTATCTGGGATTACAGGAATGTTTCACCACGGCCAGCTAATTTTTTGTATTTTTAGTAGAGATGGCATTTCATCACGTTGGCCAGGCTGGTGTCAAAATCCTGACCTCAGGTGATCCAACCACCTTGGCTTCCCAAAGTGCAGGGATTACAGGCATGAGCCACCATGCCTGTCTAATAGTCTTTTTTTTCTTTTGGCAGGGTGCAGTGGCTCATGCCCATAATCCCAGCACTTTGGTAGGCCAAGGATTGCTTGAGCTCAGGAGTGGAAGAACAGCCTGGGCAACATGGTGAGATCCCACCTCTACTAAAAATACAAAAACATGTCGGGTGTAGTTCTGCACACCTGTGGTCCCAACTACTCAGGAGGCTGAGGTGAGAGGATCGATTGAGCCCAGGAGCCAGAAGTTGCAGTGAGCCGATACGGTGCCACTGCACTCCAGCCTGGGTGACAAGAGTGAGATCCTGTTTCAAAAAATAAAATAATAATCCTTTGTAATTGCAATTACCACTTTGATCCTGTATTGAAGTTATTTTGGCTGGGCTCAGCGGCTCATGCCTATACTCCCAGCACTTTGGGAGGCCAAGGATTTCTTGAGCTCAGGAGTAGGAGAACAGCCTGGGCAACATGGTGAAAGCCCATCTCTACTAATAATATAAAACATAGCCAGGCATGTTGACAGGTGCCTGTAATCCCAGCCACCTGAGAGGCTGAGGCAAGAGAATCACTTGAACCCAGGAGACAGAGGTTGCAATGAGCCGAGATCAAGGCACTGCACTCCAGCCTAGATGACAAAGGGAGACTGTCTCAAAAAAAAAAAAATTTGCTTAAGGGCAGGATCCCATGATATAACTCTGTGATCCCTACAGCCTAACATTACAGCAAACTTTCAAAACGGATAGAAGGGAAGGAAAGGACAGTCCAGGCAGAGCAAAGCCCTCAGACTATTCTCTAGAGAGATTTTGTACAGAGTATGGTAAAAAAGCCACTAGGCATTCAGCATTGTGCTTAGTGTGATCCACAGACTGGTTTTTACAGTATAGTGCAATATAATAAAGCCTATTCTAACCAAACTGTTAATTACTTTTAATAAAAGCAAACTCTCTTTTTAAATATTTTATCAAAAGATATATCAATATTTTCAATAATTCTGGAGAGATTTTTGTGGGAGATAAGCAAAAATGGGTGAACAGAACTTATATTCCCACAAACTCTAAAACTGTATGGCCCTATTCTCAAAAGGTGTTCAACTAGAAATCTTTTGTTTTTTTTTTTTTTGAGACAGAGTCTCACTCTGTCACCAGGCTGTAGTGCAATGGCATGACCTTGGCTCACTTGCAACTTCTACCTCCTGGGTTAAACCATTCTCCTGCCTCAGCTTCCAGAGTAGCTGGGATTACAGGCACCTGCAACCACACCTGGCTAATTTTTGTAATTAGCAGGGAGTCGGGGGTTCACCATGTTGGTCAGGCTGGTCTCGAACTCCTGACATCAGGTGATCCACCTGCCGCCTCAGCCTCCTAAAGTGCTAGGACTACAAGCGTGAGCCACCTGAACCAGTAAAAATATGGCCTTTTAATATTCAATTTCTACTTGAAAGTTTTTAGTAAAATTTCCAACTCTATAAAGAAAGTAGCAACAGAACCCCAATCATTAATGAGACTATATCCCCATGACAACAGAGGTTTCTCCTGGATAAACAAGACATTCGGTATGTGAAACATTATCACAAAGAGAAGTATTTAATAGTTCTTTTTTTTTTTTGAGACAGTCTCACTCTGTCTCCAGGCTGGAGTGCAGTAACAAGATATCAGCTCACTGCAACCTCCGCCTCCTGGGTTCCAGCAATTCTCCTACCTCAGCCTCCTCAGTAGCTGAGGTTACAGACATGGGCCACCACACCCGGCTAATTTTTTTTTTTTTTTTAAGACAGTCTTGCTCTGTTGCCCAGGCTGAAGTACAATGGCAGGATCTCAGCTCACTTGCAACCTCTAGCTCCCGGGTTCAAGCGATTCTCCTGCCTCAGCTTCCCAAGTAGTTTCGATTACAGGCACCTGCCACCACACCCAGCTAATCTTTGTATTTTTAGTAGAGACGAAGTTTCACCATGTTGGCCAGTCTGGTCTCAAACTCTCGACCTCAGGCGCTCCATCCGCCTCAGCCTCCCAAAGTGCTGGGATTACAGGTGTGAGCCACCATGCCCAGCCTATTTTTTGTATTTTTTACTACAGACAGGGTTTCACCATGTTGGCTAGGCTGAATTCGAACTCCACATTTCAAGTGATCCACCCACCTCAGCCTTCCAAAGTGCTGAGACTACAGGCATAAGCCACCACGCCCAACCTATTTAATAGTATTTTTTGGAATTGGTTCTTGCTTTTGATCCAAGATTTCCTAAAGTCCACCTTTCAAAGGAATTTGTGACACACACCAGCATATTCAGAGCCAATACCAACAGCCAAAATGCCTCCAAACTAAGTTATAATAAATACATTTTTCACAGAGAGAAATGACACGCTCAATAATAAGGATTTAGTTATATATTATATAAAACTTAATCATTAAAATGAAGAAAATGAAATAGTTTTTTTAAAATGACATTTAAGAACATAAACAGTTATCTAATATGCTATCTAGTTCAATTATGAGTCTAACTCAAACTTTAAGGAGCAAATAATCAATAATGACTTCTTAAAACCAGCTTTTGCTGGGTACAGTCATTCATGCCTGTAATCCCAGCACTTTGGGAGCCCGAGGCAGTTGAATCACCTGAGGTCAGGAGCTTGAGACCAGCCTGGCTAACATAATGAAACTCTGTCTCTACTAAAAATACAAAAATTAGCCAGGTGTGGTTGTGGGCACCTGCAATCCCAGCTACTTGTGAGGCTGAGGCAGGAGAACCACTTGAGCCTGGGTGGTGGAGGTTGCAGTGACTTGAGATCATGCCATGCACTCCAGCCTGGGTGACAGAGTGAGACTCTGACTCAGAAAAGGAAAAAAAGAAAAAAAACTTTATTGAGACACAATTTATATATCATAAAGTTCACCGGCTTAAACTATACAATTCAATGTTGACTTTTACATCTCTTCTTCTTTGACAATTTTTCATAGGACATAATTCACAGAACTGTTGGCACTACTGACATAGAAGAGTGAAATACAATGGTACAGCTGTTTAACCTTCTACTTTTAGTTTTTTTTTAATATATATAGAATCTCAAAAAAAAAAAACACCTTTTTTTTGAGACAGGGTCTTGCTCTGCTGCCCAGGCTGGAGTGCAGTGACATGAACACAGCTCACTGCAGCCTCAACTCCTGGACTCAAGTGATCCTCCTGCCCTGGCCTCCCAAAGTGCTGGGATTACTGGCATGAGCCACCACACTCAGCCTTCAAATGCTTTTTTTTTTTTTTTTTTTTTTTTAAATAAAAAGATTGTTGCAGCCAGGCATGATGGCTCCTGCCTGTAATCCCAGCACTTTGGGAGGCCAAGGTGGGTGGATCACAAGGTCAGGAGATAGTGACCATCCTGGCCAACATGGTGAAACCCCATCTCTACTAAAAATACAAAAATTAGCTGGGCATGGTGGTGCCTGCCTGTAATCCCAGCTACTTGGGAGGCTGAGGCAGGAGAACTGCTTGAATCCAGGAGGCAGAGGTTGCAGTGAGCCAAGATCATGCCTGGCGAAAGAGTGAGACTTTATCTCAAAAAAAAAAAAGAAAGAAAGAAAGAAAGAAAGGACTGTTGCGCTTCTTCTCCAAGAAAACACCAAATGGTGGATGACACTGGTGTTTCAGGTGGGGGCAGTGCTGAGATGGGGAACGCGGTGGCTTCTAAGGATGTTTCAGCAGTGGCATCCAGAGCTAGGGTTGTAGCTGTAGACAGGGCCAGGGCCGAGGCCACAGAGCTCGCAGAGGCAAGAGCGAGGATAAGGAATGGATGCCTATCACTAAGCTGGGCCGGATCAAGGACATGAAGATCAAGTCTCTGGAGATCTACCCCTTCTCCCTGCTCATCAAGGAATCTGAGATCACTGACTTTTTCCTGGGGGCCTCTCTCAAGGATGAAGTTTTAAAGATTATGCCAGTGCAGAAGCAGACCTGTGCCAGCCAGCGTGCCAGGTTCAAGGCGTTTGTTGCCACTGCGGACTACAATGGCAGGTGTTAAATGCTCCAAGGAGGTGGCCACTGCCATCGCGGGGCCATCATCCTGGCCAAGCTATCCATGGTTCCCATGCACAGAGGCTACTGGGGAACAAGCTCATCAAGCCCCACACCATCCCTTGCAAGGTGACAGGCTGCTGCAGCTCTGTGCTAGTGCACCTCTGTGCTGGTGTGCCTCATCCCCACATCCAGGGGCACTGGCATCATCTCAGCACCTGTGCTCAAGAAGCTGCTCATGATGGCTGGTATTGATGACTGCTACACCTCAGCCAGGGGCTGCACTGCCATCTTGGGCAACTTCACCAAGGCCACCTTTGATGCCATCTCTAAGACCTACAGCTACCTGATCCCCAACCTCTGGAAGGAGACTGTATTCACCAAGTCTCCCTATCAGGAAATCACTGACCATCTCGTCAAGACCCACACCAAAGTCTCTGTGCAGAAGACCCAGGCTCCAGCTGTGGCTACAACATAGGGTTTTTATACAACAAAAATAAAGTGAATTAACCCTGAAAAAAAAAAAAAGATTGTTGCAAGCCCTGTCAAGTTCATTGTATAAGCAACGTAATGTTCAAAGTTGTATGTAAACTACCTGAAATGTGGGCTGCAATATCTAGCTAGATTTTTGCGGTGGCTCACGCCTGTAATCCAAGCACTTTGGAGGCCAAGGCGGGCGGATCACCTTTGTTCGGGAGTTCAACACCAGCCTGACCAACATGGTTAAACCCCATATTTAAAAAAAAAAAAAAAAAGGTAGAAACAGCCCAAGTGTTCATCAGCAGATGAATGGATAACAAAATGTGACATATATGTTAAATGCAATATTATTCAGCAAAAAAGGAATGAAATTTTGATGTATGCTATAGCAGCAGTCCCCAGTCTTTTTGGCACCACGGACCAGTTTCATGGAAGACAACTTTTCCATGGACTGGGGTCGGGGGAATGGTTGCCGGATGATTCAAGCACATTACATTACATTTATTGTGCACTTTATTTATATTATCATTATGTTGTAATATATAATGGAATAATTATACAACTCATCATAATGTCGAATCAGCAGAAGCCCTGAGCTTGTTTTCCTGCAACTAGATGATGCCATCTGGGGGTGATGGGAGACAGTGCCAGATCATCAGGCATTAGATTCTCATAAGGAGTGCACAGCCTAGATCCCTCACATGCATGGTTCACAATTGGGTTCTCACTCGCATGAGAATCTAATTGTTAAAATGGCAAATCTGGTATGTATTTTGCCATGATACAAAAATGTTTTTTAAAAAGGAATATGAGATCATGACTAAAAAGTATAAAACTAGGAGAACTCAAGAAAGCAAAGTTTTCAAACTTTTGCTATCCAGATCCCTGTCTTCACCTTAGGGTCTACTTTGCATGAACCTTTACTGAATGGCATATGTACAGAGGATAGCTCTCTCAATGACTCCATTCCTTGTATTTCTCTTTTTTGTCAAACATAAACAAAAACACCTAAGTTTGAACCTTCACAAGACTTGGAGATTAGAGTTACTCAAGCTTTTCTCTTCTTTCAAGGGGATCAACCATGTGTCAGACCCTGCTGAGTTGATCAGTTGATTCTTGACTGGAAATAGCTGCTAGGTGTCTGATTGGTCTAAGATGCCAAACCTAAAGCTTCATGTCTTACAGTACATAGAGAGTTGGAAGAACCCACTTGTTAGAATTAAAAAGTGATAGAAGTGGAGGCTCCCAAAGTTGTATTATGAGTTTTCTCTCCGCATCATAGCTCCTTCAGTTTGATTTTTTTAAATAGTTAAAAAATTTTAATTGTGGTAAAAAAAAAACACAGGACATAACATTTACCACATTTATCATCTTAACCATTTTTAGTGTACAGTTCTTTTTTTTTTTTTTTTTTTTTTGAGATGCAATCTCACTCTGTCACCTAGGCTGGACTGCAGTGACGCAATCTCGGCTCACTGCAACCTCCGCCTCCTGGGTTTAAGCAATTCTCTGCCTCACCCTCCCGAGTAGCTAGGATTACAGACACGTGCCACCCTGCCCGGCTAATTTTTGTACTTTTAGTAGAGACAAGATTTCACCATCTTGAGCAGGCTGGTCTTGAACTCCTGACTTCATGATCCACCTACCTCAGCCTCCCAAAGTGCTGGGATTACAGGCATGAGCCACCGTGACCAGCCTTTAGTATACAGTTGTATAGTGTTAAGTATAATCACATGCTGTGAAACAGATCTCCAGAACTTTTTCATCTTGCAAAACTGAAAATCTGTACCCCTTAAACAACTGCCCATTCTTCTCTCCCCTCAGCCCCTGTCAAACATTATTCTATTAGGTTGGTGCAAAAGTAACTGCAGGTTTTGTCATTACTTTTTTTTTTTTTTATTGAGATGGCGTCTCACTCTGTTGCCCAGGCTGGAGTGCAGTGGAATGATCTTGCTCCACCTCCCAGGTTCAAGCAATTCTTCTGCCTTGGCCTCCCGAGGAGTTGGGATTACAGGTATGTGCCACCACACCCGATTAATTTTTGTAGTTTTAGTAGAGACGGGGTTTCACCATTCTGACCAAGCTGATCTCAAATTCCTGACCTCAGGTAATCTGCCTGCCTCAGCCTCCCAAAGTGCTGGGATCACAGGTATGATCCACCACACTTGGCCGTCATTACTTTTAATAGTAAAAACTGCAATTACTTTTGCACCAACCTAATAATTTGTCTTATGAATTTGACTACTCTAGATACTTTATGTAAGTGGAATCATATAGTAGTTATCTTTTTGTGACTGGCTTATTTCATTTAGCATAATGTCCTTAAGCGTTATCAATGATGTAGCATATGACAAGATTTCTTTCCTTTTTAAGGCTGAAGAATATTCCATTGTATGTTAAAACACATTTTGTTTTTCCATTTATCCATCAGTGGGCATTTGGGTTGCTTTTACCTCCTATTATGAATAGCGCTGCTACTAACATGGGTGTGCAAATATCTCTGCAAGACCCTGCTTTCAATTCTTTTGGATATATACTCAGAAGTGAGATTGCTGGATCATATGGTAGTTCTATGTTTAGTTTTTTCAGGAATCTACACACTGTTTTCCATAGTGGCTGAACCAATGGACATTCCCACCAACAGCATGCAAGTGTTCCAATTTCTCCTTCGCATCCCTATCAACTCATGTTATTTTCTGTTTTTTTTTTTGTTGTTGTTGTTTTGTTGTTTTTAATATCAGCCATCCTAATAGGTGTAAGATGAGATTTCATTATGGTTTTGATTTACATTCTCCTTTCTTTTAATTACAGTTAAGGGATTTCCCATTTTGCAAGTGGGAAATGCATTAACCTGTTTTATATGTCACATGAATACACAAATACAATCATGAATATCAATTTATATCCATATTCATATGAACGCTTACATATATAACATTGTTGTCATGCATATGTGGTCACTTGTTGGAGTTGGCAGGGCAGAATAGAAGATTAGCTGGGAAGACTCTAGAAGTGTTTTATGAGCACAGGCCCTGAAGTGGAAGCAGAAAGCCTGTAGAGTAGAAAGCCTTGCTTTTGCTGACTCACTCTCACTAGACTATTTTTTTTGAGACGAGTCTCACTCTGTTGCCAGGCTGGAGTTTAGTGGCACGATCTTGGCTTGCTACAACCTCTGCCTCCCAGGATCAAGGGATTCTCCTGCCTCAGCCTTCCGAGTAACTGGGATTACAGGCATGCGCCACCACGCCCAGCTAATTTTTGTATTTTTAGTAGAGACGGGGTTTCACCATGTTGACCAGGATGGTCTCAATCTCTTGACCTTGCGATTCACCTCCCTCAGCCTCCCAAAGTGCTGGGATTACAAGCGTGAGCCACTATGCCTGGCCAAACTTTTCTTTATGGATGTTTATAAAATGACCTCTAAGGGCTATAAGTTCCATGTGTTTTTCTCCTGCCATGACCAGACCTTATTTCTCCTATGCTCTAGGGGTAGTGGAGCTTTACAAAGCTATAGGACTACAGTTCCTTGAGGTCTTCCCTCTTCCAGTTTTATCTATAGCCAAGGGAAATAATGTGTGAGGGACAGGTCAAGAATGACCTTTGTCTCCCTTAGGGGATATTGTCTGGTAGCACCCTGACTGAGACACAAGTTAAGAGCTTTCTCCACAGTAAAAGCAGCAGGGACAAAGGAACAGGTAACTTCATAGCCTTGTTCACAGTAGTTGCTGCTCCACAGGTCAGTGCTGCTCTGTGTCTCTGGTTCATGTGGATTTCCTCTCATTTCATCAGCACTGCTGTGTTAGTGCCTCTATAGAGGTAGGGGGCTTGTGTCTAATGTCTCCTTCCCTGTCTTGACTTTCAGGAGAAAGTGGGTCATGGTTCATAAAAGGAATAGACCGAAGACCCCAGGCTTGTTCATTGGGATGGAAGTTAGTCCAAAGTGAGAAAGAGGGGGGTGGGCCCTGATGGGGACCTTGGTGTTGGTGCACAGTGCTGCTGCACAGTGTTGGCAGATGAGGAATGAAAACCAAGCTTCTGGCAGGGCGCGGTGGCTCATGCCCGTAATCCCAGCACTTTGGGAGGTCAAGGTGGGCGGATCACGAGGTCAGGAGTTTGAGATAATCCTGGCCAACACAGTGATACAAAAAATTAGCTGGGCATGGTGATGGGCACCTGTAATTCCAGCTACTTGGGAGGCTGAGGCAGGAGAATCTCTTGAACCTGGGAGGTGGAGGTTGCAGTGAGCCAAGATCGCACCAGCGCTGCACTACAGCCTGGGCAGCAGTGCGAGACTCTGTCTCAAAAAAAAAAAAAAAAAAAAAAAAAAAACCCAAGCGGCCCAGTTAACACCAACACCTTCCAAAAAGACCGCTAGAAAAAGGGACCCAATCATATA
>CAUYQU010090851.1:0-11134 GCA_963574635.1 Cheracebus regulus
ACAGGTTTAAATAAAATATTGGTTGGCTGCTTATTTGTTATTTTCATCCCCTATTCCTTCCTGTCTCCATTGTTAAACACAATTATTGGCATAAAAGAGGTTTTTAATACCCATTTTTAGACTGTATTCTAGCCTGGGCAAGAAAACAAGAATCCCATTCTCTCTCCCTCTTTCTCTCCCTCTTTCTTTCTCTCTTTCATTCTTTTTTTTCTATCTTTTGCTGTTTCTTTCTCCTTTTCTCTCTTTTTCTAAAATCTCTTCCTCTTTCTTTCTCTTTCATTCTTTTTTCTTTCTTTTGATGTTTCTTTCTTTCTCCTTTTCTCTCTTTATCTAAAATCTCTTCCTCTTTCTTCTCTCTTTCATTAAAAAAAAAACGAGTTCTTTCATAACAAAATACAAATATAAAACATATACAATACTTATGACAAATATAATAATACTTTCATAACAAATATAAATACAAAACATATATAATACTTATAAAATCTTTCCCCCATATCTGAATAACAGCTAAAGTAAAAGATTTCATTTGATGGTTACATATTAGCTAGTAAAATGAGTAACAAGAATTTTTAAAGTAATTATTATCAATTTGACAATTATTCCATAATTAAACCATTTTTTTTCCAGATGCAAGTCTAGCCTAAGAAGCACAAAATGAATTTTTAATTCAACAGCTTCTTATCTATATTCTTCCTGGTCACTTCCACCTCCCTCTCCAGTAAGATTACAGAAGATGAACCCTTAGACTGAAATAGGGTATCAATAAATGCAGATTTCCTCCCACCACCCACTCCAACTTAATATGAAATTAATGCTAACTGGCCACAGTGGCTGACACCTGTAATCTCAGAACTTTGGGAGGCCAACTCCAGTGGATCACCTGAGGTCAGAAGTTTGAAACCAATCTGGCCAGCATGATGAAACCCTGTCTCTACTAAAAATACAAAAAATTAGCTGAGTATGGTGATGCACGCCTATAATCCCAGCTACTCAGGAGGCCAGGGCAGGAGAACTGCTTGAACCCAGGAGGTAGTGATTGCAGTGAACTGAGATCATGCCACTGCACTCTAGCCTGCAAGACTCCGTTTCAACATCAGCAACAAAAAGAAAGTTAACGCTAAATAAATCTAGATGTTTTGAATGGAATCACGCAACAAGATGAAACTAAGCCAAGTATAGAGTCTAACACAGGATCTTCAATCAAGTAGGTGCTTAACAAATGTTTGCTGGATGAAGAAGTGCATAAATGAGTTATTAATGATGAGCAAATTACAACCCCCATTACATCACTGGAAAACAGAATGTTCAATAATATTTATAACACTTTCATGTAAATTCTCTCATGTACAATCCCATGAAATAGCAAGACAAACATTATCATCCCTATAGATTAGAAAGTTGAAGCTAAACATATCAAAAAGATAGAGACAGAGGAAAGAATAAAACCAGGTTCTCCTGAACCTTTACATGATACTTTTTTCCCAATACACATGTGGCTTATTCTGGGTTTCGGGGGTGAAGATAATTACATTTTGTGCTCAAATGAATCATGTTTTCTCTTTACAATTCTTTAGAAAGCCACATTCCTTATCACATGATACTTTAACTATTTAACTGTCTGTATCCTTCACTACGCTGTAAGCTGCTTGAGGGCAGAAGCAACATCTGTCCTATTCACCACTGCACCCTTAGTGACTGCCCAGCACTTAGTCAATATTGGTTGCATCTTTTTCCATTTGAAATGCAATAAGAGTTCCCAAGGATGAGATTCTCAAGGATGGGGTGATGGTTCCATGATGACCTAAGATGCCAACTTTGCATGATCTCCCTCCTCATATATTTTAGGGAGGAAAGGTGGTAGTTTGCAGAAGTGAGGCAGGGGAGAGGGGCATAAAATAATATATTTTCGACTCGGCATCTGGGGATGCTCTCAGCTTTCGGTGCCCGGCCCAGCTCCCTTCAAAATGTTTGCTGTTCACGAAATCCTGTGCAAGCTCAACTTGTAGGGAGATCACTCTACACCCCCCAAGTACATATGGGTCAGTCAAAGCCTACACCAACTTTGATGCTAAGCGGGATGCTTTGAACATTGAAATGGCCATCAAGACCAAAGGTGTGGATGTGGTCACCGTTGTTAATATTTTGACCAACCGCAGCAATGCACAGAGACAGGATATTGCCTTTGCCTACCAAAGAAGGACCAAAAAGGAACTTGCATCAGCACTGAAATCAGCCATATCTGGCCACCTGGAGATAGTGATTTTGGGCCTATTGAAGACACTTGCTCAGTATGATGCTTCTGAGCTAAAAGCTTCCAAGACGAGGCTGGGAACAGACAAGGACTCTGTCATTGAGACCATTTGCTCAAGAACCAACGAGGAGCTGCAGGAAACTAACAGAGTCTACAAGGAAATGTACAAGACTGATCTGGAGAAGGACATTATTTTGGACACATCTGGTGATGTCTGCAAGCTGATGGTGCCCTGGCAAAGGGTAGAAGAGCAGAGGATGGCTCTGTCATTGATTATGAACTGATTGACCAAGATGCCTGGGATCTCTATGACAGTGGAGTGAAGAGGAAAGGAACTGATGTTCCCAAGTAGATCGGCATCATGACCGAGCAGAGCGTGTCCTGCCTCCAGAAAGTACTTAATAGGTACAAGAGCTACAGCCCTTATGACCCATTGAAGAGCATCAAGAAAGAGGTTAAAGGATACCTGGAAAATGCTTTCCTGAACCTGGTCCAGTGCATTTGGAACAAGCCCCTATATTTTGCTGGGTGGCTATCTGACTTTATGAAGGGCAAAGGGACTCGAGATAAGGTCCTGATCAGAATCATGGTCTCCTGCAGTGACATGGATATGTTGAAAATTAGGTCTGAATTCAAGAGAAAGTATGGCAAGTCCCTATACTATTACACCCAGGAAGACACTAAGGGTGACTACTAGAAAGCGCTGCTGTACCTGTGTGGTGATGACTGAAGCCAAACACAGCATGAGCATCCAGAAATGGTGCTCCCCATACTTCCAGCTGACAGGTCTAGAAAACCAGTTTGCAACTAACAGTCCCTGTGGCTGTCCCACTGTCCCTGTGAGGATGATGTTGGCATTGCTCCCGACCTCATTTTAGTTGCCTAAGCATTGCCTGGCTTTCCTGTCTCATCTCTCCTGTAAGCCAGAGAAATGAACATTCCAAGGAGTTGGAAGTGAAGTCTATGATGTGAATTACTTTGCTTCCTCTATACTATATCATAAACAGATGAATAAACTGAATGTGTACTTTAGAAACAAGTAAAAAATATATATTCTAAAGTATACTGAATGTGTACTCTAGAAACAAGTAAAAAATATATATACTTTACAGAGGCTATAAAGCCTCTGAATTCATGCTAAGCGATTTTACACATCCATTTTAAATTACACTGTTCTCGAGTAAAATGAGTGTTTCATTCAACTTCTCATCGGCTCATTAAGGTATGATGTGTAATGAATTAAATAATTTGAGACTACTCGACTATAATTCTTTCACTCCCTCCCACATCTTCTGACTTCCCCTTTGTTCAATGAGTCTTTTTAGTATAATGGCTGATAAAAACCAGCTCATGGCTTCTAGTCAGCACTTTAACAGTCAAGGAAATAGAATCCTTGTGTTTTAAATCATCATCAACAGATGCTCTAAGCTATTTTTCTAAACTCATTCAGGATTGTTTTCTAATACAATATTAGAGTAATGCAATAACTCACTCACAGTGGGCATACAATTACATTTTCAAGTGTGAGAAGCATCAAATATCTCAACTTTGGAAAACCACAGTAGTTAAAGGGCATTTTCAGTGAAGAGGAATCCTTGTGTAATTTAAAAGGCAGGGGCTTCACCTCTCTAAGCTTCCATGTCTTCAACAGTAAGGATAATTATATGTTGTCCTAGTAATTTGGCTCTTGGCAAGGCAAGGGCTGGAAGCTTGGGAGGCCAGGGAACCTCTGATTTGTAGCATTTACCTTTTCTATAGTGTAAATGCTTTCATCAAGGCCAACTGCAAGCTACCAACATGAAGTCATTGAATAAGCCAGTATGGTCTGGCTCCAGCATATCAAATATGATACCGTAGGGTTATTAGGAATGCAAAGTATATTATATCTACTAAGAATTGTAGTAGCACAATGCCTGGTTCAGAGAATGCCTGTTCCTTTCTCCTGCTTTCCATTCCCCATCTAGTCCTTCCTGAACTACAACGCTTATCTTTGACATTTCACTGAAGCTCATGATTTAAAGTAACTCCTCTATACTTTTTGCTTACAAATCGATGTCTCTAACCCTGACTTCTTTGCTAAGCTCCAAACCTATACTGCAAACTGCCTAATATACACTTCAACCTGGAAGATCAAAACTGAGACAAACCTGCTCTTCATCCTAGCTTCCTTATCTTGGTTAATAATGAGAATGACAATAGTAGTCAATATTTATTGAATCCTTACCATGTGCCAGCACCGTTCTAAGCCTTTACATGCATTATTTTAACCCTCACCATATGAGGTATACATTAATATCATCCCCATTTTACAGATAAAGTAAGGCATAGAGACGTTAAATAATTTCCCTTAAGTCATATGGCTAATAAGAGCAGGCTGGGATTCAAACTGAGCAATTAGGCTTTTGATCTCTGCTATAGTTTGAATGGGTCCTCTCAAAAAGTTCCTGTATTAGAACCTTAATTCCTAATGTGGTAGTGTTGGGAGATAAGGCCTTTAAGGGGTTTATTGGGTTGTGAGGGCAGAGCCCTCATGAATAGATCAATACCATTTTGAAGGGGTGAGTTTTCACAAGAATGAGTTGTTTTAAAAGGGAGCTTAGCTTGCTCTTGTGGTCTCTTTTGCATTTGCTCACTTGTGCTTCAGCTTTTCCACCATATTATGATGCAGTAAAAAAGCCCTCGCCAGAAGCTGCCACCATGCCTTTAGACTTCACAGCCTCCAGAACCACGAGTCAAATAAAATTCTTTCCTTTATAAATTACCCAGTCTCAGGTATTCTGTTATAGCAACAGAAAATGGACTGAGACAAGCTCTTTGTCTACTATGTTTCTAACTACTTACATTAACTATCAGTTCTAGATTACAACTATCAATATGTTAACTAGTACCACCTACTTTGCCTCTCCAAAATGTACTGGACACTACTCAGTACCAGGCATTGTTCCAAGCTCTTTCATGTGTTAATTAATTTAATCCTCAAAACTAAGAAAACTTTGTAACTTTATAAAGGCAGCTGAGGCACTGAGAGGCTATACAACTTAACAAAAATTACACAGATAGAAAAGTAGCAGTGTTGGGGCCATCTAGCTTCACAGTTCACAGCTTTAACTATCTACTCTGTTGTATCATTTCCCTACAGCACTCAAGTCTAACAGCTGGGAGTTTAAATTGTTCACCAAATTTCTCTCCCTGCCTCCAAAGTATTTTGTAAACCTGCTATTTTCTCTCTACTCCATTACATCACTCTTTTTTTTTTTTTTTGAGACAGAGTCTCACTCTGTTACCCAGGCTGGAGTGTAGTGGCACAATCTCAGCTCACTGCAACCTCTGCCCCGCCAGGTTCAAGTGATTCTACTGCCTCAGCCTCCCAAATAGCCGGTATTACAGGCACCTGTCATCAAGCCCAGCTAATTTTTGTATTTTTCATAAAGACAGGGTTTCACCACCTTGGTCAGGCTGGTCTTGAACTCCTGACCTCATAATCCACCCATCTTGGTCTCTCAAAGTGCTGGTATTACAGGTGTGAGCCACTGCCGGCCATCACATCACTCTTATTTCTGGCACATATAATAGCTCATGTGGACTATTGCAAAAGCTTCTTAATCATCTCCCTGTTTCCAATAGACCTCCTATAATGCCTCCAGATTCTCTGAAAAGTAAATATCTTAGTAAGTCACTACACTACATTACACCATGCAAAGCCTTCTCACCACCTATGTAATAACTATGGTTTCCCAAACCTTAGTGTGCATAAGTGTCACTGGAGCTTGCAGAATGCCAATCCTCGGTCCATCTTGAGAGACTCTAATCCTGTAAGTGCAGTTTGGAATTCAGACGTTTTAAATTATACCAGGCACCTCAAGGCATTCTCGTGCATGTGGTTTATGGATCAAACTTTGAGGAGCACAGTTTCAGAGAACAAAGTCCCAGCTCCTTTTCAAGGAAACAACCTTATCTCTGCTTATATCTCGTTTCATTTGATGCTCCAAGATAATGGAGTCATTTACAGTTCTTCAAAATACTCAGGTTTCTCACTTTCACATCTTTGTACCTGTTTTCCCTTCCTCTAAAACACTCTTTTCCTCCTTTCATCTGATAAATTCTTTCTCTTTCAAAGCCTACTTAAATTTAAATGTCATCTCTAGGGGTCGTGCATGGGGTTCACACCTGTAATCCCAGCACTTTTAGGAGCCCAAGGCGGGCAGATCACTTGAGGCTAGGAGTTCAAGACCAGCCTGGCCAACATGGTGAAACCCCATTCCTACTGAAAATACAAAAATTAGCCAGGTGTGGTGGTGCGTGCCTCTAGCTCCAGCTACTTGGGAGGCTGAGGCAGGAGAATCACTTGAACCCAGGAGGTGGAGATCGCAGTAAGTTGAGATGTCACTGCACTTTAGCCTGGGCAACAGAGCAAGACCCTGTCTCAAAAAAAAAAGTCATCTCTAGGAACCTTCCTTAACTTCCTTCCACATGCCAGCCTCTTCCTGCTACCATCCTGACTTCTGTGGCTTGATTATACTGAAGGCACTCCCTCTTTTACATATCTGTCCCCTTCTAAACTGTGACCTCTTCTAAATCAGAGTAAGCATCTCATCCTCTTTTATAAGCACGACCTAGCATAGAAGGTGCTTTAACAGCAGTCACATCCAATTAGGGGGCTGGATAATGAATGCGCAAAGACGAAAATGTGAGTTGAAATTACTCCCCAAAATATAAAGGTATTGCCTAGAAAACGATGTTCACTTTCATGAATCTATAAAATTAATACATGTATTCAGGGTTGTTGTATAAACACCAATACATGTTTTATAAAAGTGATGTATCTTTAAGCATAAAATGAGTGCTACAAAAAGCTTAGTATGTATGTTACCAGCTGAAAAGCAGAATCACAGTTGCCAACTCACATGTGTATGTGAATGGCTTTGAATGATTTCTGGATTACATGTGACAGGCTTCAACACATGCACAAAAAGATTATTC
This sequence comes from Cheracebus regulus, assembly GCA_963574635.1. NCBI lineage: Eukaryota > Metazoa > Chordata > Mammalia > Primates > Pitheciidae > Cheracebus > Cheracebus regulus. The sequence continues at coordinate 7,235 of CAUYQU010090851.1, forward strand.
AATTCATAAATGTTCTGTCGTCACATACCTAACAGCCTGAGGTTCTAAAACAAAGGCACAATTGTAGAAGAAAGTTGAAGTTTTTTGGTTTTTCTTTTTTGAGACAGAGTCTCCGCTCTGTCACCCAGGCTGGAGTGCAATGGCGCGATCTCGGCTCACTGCAATCTCTGCCTTCCGGGTTCCGGCGATTCTTCTGCCTCAGCCTCCTAGGTAGCCGGGATTACAGGAATGTACCACCACACTCGGCTAATTTTTGTATTTTTAGTAGAGATGGGGTTTCACCATGTTGGCCAGGCTGGTCTCAAACTGCTGACCTCAGGTAATCTGCCTGCTGTGGCCTCCTAAACTGTTAGGACTACAGGCATGAGCCACCATGCCTGGCCAAAAGGTGAATTCTTTCAATGATAAAATAAACCCTACTGATTTGTAGTCAAAGGTACAGATGTTGAAAAGCCAAGTTCTTAGGCCAGTGCTGTTTTGTTTGATATTGCCTAGCATAGTCCCATGTGTGTGAATATGTGTGAATGATTGCCTCTGCAGCTGAATGCACTGTTGCCTGATCTGTGTGTTCCTGGTCCTCCAAACCGGAGCCTGACAGTGGTGAGAGGGAAGTTAAATCGTGAGGTGTTCACAACTTATTCTATTCAAATAGGCAAAGTACTTATGCAAAGCATTCTTCTGGGTATTTTGGGGGAATTATAAATAATTAAAGACACCATCCTTGACCTCAAAGAATTTACCATCTTTTTGGGTAATAAGACTCAGGCATAAGTAATAATAATCCAAGTGGATTCTGAAAGAGAAGGTGATTTTTGAGGGAAGGATAAAATTGGGAAAAGAATTCATGGACAAAGGTGTGCAGGTGTGAGAGCACAGAAGATATTCAAGTAGCTTCCACTCTGATTTGTCTAGCCTCACTACTTTTCATTCCTTTGACCTTTTTCACCCTATATGGGATATGTCTCCCAAATAATGATCATGTTCTCTCCTCTTCACCTTTCTGTACCTCTTCACACTGGTCCCATTGCCTGAGACACCAATTCTGCCTGCCAACCTGGGTAAGTCCTACTTCTCATTAAAGTCCCGGTTTACATTCCTTCTCATCTACAGCTTCCCACCATCTATCTTATACTGTTAGTTGCTCATATATCTGTCATTCCAAACTGTCAGCTGCTTGGGTGAAGAGATGTCATTTCTTTCATCTCTATATTCCCATCATCTAGAATAATGCCTGGCAGGCACTATGTGCCCTAGAAATGTTTTTTGAGGTATATTAGTGCATAGTTAGTGCTGTCTTTTGACTAGATACTGGATTTGAATGTAAAGTTAAAGAGAAATGCAAAAACAAAAAAAACAAAAAAAAAAACTAACAACAAGAATGTAGAAATGAATTTAATCAAGGAGGTAAAAGATCTGCACACTGAAAACTATAAGACATTGATGAAAAAACTGAAGACAACATAAATTAAAAGATGGCTTGTGTTCAGAGATTGGAAGAATATTATTAAAATGTCCATAACCCCTAAGTGATCTACGTGCATTGCTATCAAAGTATCAATGACATTTTTTGCAGAAATAGAAAAGGCAATCCTAAAATTCATATGGAATCACAAAAACTCCCAAATAGCCAAAGCAATGTTGAGGCAAAATAACAAAGCTGGAGGCAAAAAACCACCTTATTTCAAAATCGACTTCAAAGCTATAGTAATCAAAATAGCATGGTACTGGCATAAAAACATAGATCACTGGTACAGAATAACAAGCTCAGAAATAAATCCATACATTTACAGTTGATTTTCAACAAAGATGTCAAGAGCACACAATGAGGAAAGATCAGTCTCTTCAACAAATGGTGCTAGGAAAACTGGGTGTCTATATGCAGAAGAATGAAATCAGACCTTCATCTCGCACCATATATAAAAATCAACTCAAAATGGATTAAAGACTTAAACGTAACACCTAAAACTGTAAAACTGCTAGCAGAAAACATAGGGAAAAAACTCCATGACACTGGTCTGGGCAATGATTTTTTGAATATGAATGCAAAAGTACAGGCAACAAAAGCAAAAATGGACACATGGAATTACATCAAACTAAAGAGCTGTACAGCAAAGGATCACCAAAGTGAAGAGACAACCTACAGAATGGGAGAATATTACATCTTGATAAGAGGTTAATATACAAAATACACAAAGAACTCAAACAACTCAACAGAATTAAAAAAAAAAAAAGAAGAAGAAGCCTGATTTTAAAATAGACAAAGGTTGGCTGGGCGTGGTGGTGCATGCCTATAGTCCCAGCTACTCCAGCAGTTGAGATGGGAGAACTGCTTGAGCCCAGAGTTTGAGTTCAGTCTAGGCAACAACATGAGACCCCTATGTCTATTTTTTTTTTTTTCTGAGACAAAGCCTCGCTCTGTCGCTCAGGCTAAAATGCACTGGGGCGATCTTGGCTCACTGCAGCCTCTGCCTCCTGGGTTCAAGTGATTCTCCTGCCTCAGCCTCCCTAGTAGCTGGGACTACAGGCGTGCACCATCATACCCAGCTAATTTTTGTATTTTCAGTAGAGATGAGGTTTTATCATGTTGGCTAGGCTGGTCTTGAACTTCTGGCCTCAGGCGATCAGCCCACCTCGGCCCCCCAAGGTGCTGGGGTTATAGGCATTAGGCACTGGGCCCAGTACCCATGTCTATTTTTAAAATAAAAATAAAAATTTTTAAAAATAGGCAAAGAACCTGAATAGACATTTATCAAAAGAAGACATACAAATGGCCAACCAGTATATCAAAAATGTGACCCCAGCTTTGGGAGGCCGAGGTGGGTGGATCATGACGTCAAGAGATCAAGACCATCCTGGCCAACATGGTGAAACCACACCTCTACTAAAAATACAAAAATTAGCTGGATGTGGTGGTGCACGCCTGTAGTCCCAGCTACTCAGGAAGCTGAGACTGGAACCCGGGAGGCAGAGGTTGCAATGAGCTGACATTGCACCATTGCACTCCAGCCTGGAGACAGAGTGAGACTCCATCTCAAAAAAAAAAAAAAAAAGTAGGAGAGATCCAAGTTGGCCGATTAGCAACAGCTCAGGAATGTAGCTCCCAGTGAAAGCGCAGAGAACGAGTGACGCCGCACTTTCCGACGAATTTTTGTTGCCCACAGACCGAGAGATTCCTGGCAGAGGAGCCACACAGGTCGCCAGCGCAACTCTTTTGGCTGGAGTAGCTGTTCTGCCGGTGCCCCAGCGCAGTGCTTCCCAGTGCGGAGTATACAGATGGACGGGCTCGGCTGGTCCCATCCCCACAAGGAAAACAGCAATTGGAAGCACTGAGGACTGAGAGTTTCACAGCAAGCACAGCGATCCCAGGAAGGTCCGGCTCTGTGGGGAACGGGCATCCACCAAAGGAAAACTAAGAAACAGAAAAACTTCATCACCGGGCAGAGAGAGATCCAAGATGGCCACGTAGCAGCAGCTCAGGATTGTGGCTCCCAGTGAAAGCACAGACAGCGAGTGGATGCCGCAATTTCAGACGAATTTTTGATGCCCACAAACTGGAAGATTCCTGGTGAAGGAGCCACACGGGTCGCCAACGTGACTCTTTTGGCCGGCGCGGCTGTTTTGCCGGCACCCCAGCATGGCGCTTCTCAGTGCAGAGTATACGGGACTGGGTGCCCTTTTAGTCGGGCTCCGCTGGTCCCATCCCCGCAAGGAGAACAGCAATTGGAAGCGCTGAGGACTGAGAGCAAGCACAGCTGAACCCCGGAAGCACAGCAACCACAGCTGAACCTGGGAAGGCCCAGCTCTGTGGGGAAGGGGCATCCGCCAAAGGAAAACTAAGAAACAGAAAAAACTTCATCAACAACAAGCTGGACATCCACTCAGAGACCCAATCTGAAAGTC
>CAUYQU010090852.1:0-23364 GCA_963574635.1 Cheracebus regulus
GTGTGATGCTCCTCTCCTTGAGTCCACGTATTCTCATTGTTCAACACCCACCTATGAGTGAGAACATACAGTGTTTGGCTTTCTGTTTTTGTGTCAGTTTGCTGAGAATGATGGTTTCCAGATTCATCCAAGTCCCTACAAAGGACACGAACTCATCGTTTTTTTATGGCTGCGTAGTATTCCATGGTGTATATGTACCAGGGTCTCACTATGTTGACCAGGCTGGTCTTAAATTACTGGCCTCAAGTGATCCTCCCTCCTCGGCCTCCCAAAGTGCCAGGATTACAATATGAACCACCACACCTGGGCTGGGAAACTAGATTTGAACATTTATCTTGTGTCCAATTTGAGTACAATTTACTTGGGTTTTTCATCATAAACAATATCATCTATAAAGTATAATGATTTGGGCTACTCTCTTTTAATAATTATACATTTCAGAATCATAGACCGTTGTTAAATTAATATGGTGATGCAAAGCATTCCAGTTTCATTCCTAAATTTGGTGGGACTATGCTGGAGTTTCACTGTGCTATATGTTGGCTGTTAAATGTTGGCTTTGAGAAATAATATTTGTATTATATTAAGGAAAGCTTCTACTTCTAGGTAGAGTGTTTTGTCAAATACTTCCTTTAGCTTCCATTGAAATGATCGTAACTTTTTATTGAACTATTGAGGTGAGAATCACGCTAAAATATGTTTTCCTAGTCTCTCATACAAATTAAGCCAATCATTAATATAGTATGGACACTTTCTGGTTATTCTCAAGACCAAAAACAGTCACAAATACAACTTCAGGTCTCAGTCATCCTCCAAGATCGTTCTCCCTGAGACTCTTTTCATTAGTAGCTGAGAAAACTGATTTGGCCAAGCTGACAGTGACTCTTGACAGACAGATTAAAGCTGGGTGTCCTCCCTCATACTGATGATGGCTCCTACAGAGCAGGCATAGTAGACTAGGAAGGAAAGTATTAAAATATTTCCCGGCCAGGCGCGGTGGCTCACACCTAGCATCCCAGCATTTTGGGAGGCCAAGGTGGGTGGATCATGAGGTCAGGAGTTTGAGACCAGCTTGGCCAACATAGTGAAACACCATCTCTACTAAAAATCCGAAAATTAGCCAGGTATAGTGTCATGCGCCTGTAATCCCAGCTACTGAGGAAGCTGAGGCAGGAGAATTGCTTGAACCTGGGAGGTGAAGGTTGCAGTGAGCCAGGATTGCACCATTGCACTCCAGCTCTGGACAACAGAGCAAGACTTGTCTCGGGGGAAAAAAAAATTCCCTAATCCCAGTCATTTCCCTGTGATTAGGATTATGAAATGAAAAGCCGCAGCTGGAGCTGGGCAGGGGAACAGATGCCTGGCAGAGTCAGAGTTGGAGTTGATGCAGGGTGAGTGAGCAGAGACAGTGAAGTCTGCAGTTAAAATCCCCAGACAGGGTCCTGGTCCCATCCCAGTGGGCTTCCTGCCTGCCAGCCTGGGGAGTGGTGCAGGCTGACCCCAACCAGGTAAGAGCCATGCGTCTGTTCTCCTTCGAGCATCTGTAGTTTCAGGGTGGTGCGCTGCCCAGAGCTGGTGTGTGTGTGTGTGCCCATGTGTGCTGCAGCATGCAGAAAGGCGTGACAGGAAGACCAGCGGCTGTAGTCTGGAGGTGCCCAACTGTCCGTCTGACGGCATCTCTCCTAGTGTTCTTTCCCAGGCTGTTTTTGCACTATTTTCTCTCATTACCTTCTCCTCTCCCCACCTCCATCCATTTCTTCTTCTGATAGGCATTTTATTTCCAAATTTCCAGGCTCGCTCAGAATTGAAGTGTAAGGCTGACACTGCTGCCAGTGATGGATGGCATTTCGGGAAGAGAAAAGAGGGAAGAGGAGCAGGGGTGAGGAAGCCTGGGAATTGGATGTAAGCAGGGCTCAGTCAGGAAGCCTGGGCACAGCTCCCAGCCCTGCTGGTGGCTGACTTTCTCACAGTGCCTGGGGCAGGACTGGCCATACTGAGTGGACGAACCAAATCCTTTGGAGATGACCTTGATCCTCTTAGCAAGCTGTGGCCCCTCTCTCTTAGGCATCACTATCTGATAGGGATTTTTTCTTTTATTTAATCACCTGGCATTTGGTCCATACCTTTTGTGTGGTGGGCACCTGTTAGGGGCCATGGACACAGGGAGGATCAGACATGGTGCTGCTCTCAAGAAGTCTCTGTGAAGTGGGGGACACGGGGCTCAGATGTGTGCAACCGTGAACAAGTGCTCTGACAGAAGCAGGCGCTCCACCAGGGGAGGACTGTGGAGGGGGTGGGGGAAGGCTTCCCTGAGGAGGTGTGACATGTGAGCTGAGTGTGGGAGGTCTAGGAGGAGACAGACAAGTTGGGATGGGGACGTCAGTCTGCTTGGGCCACCATAACAAAACACCATAGACTGGGTGGCTTAAAACACAGGAAATTATTTCTGTGGTTCTGGAGGCGGATGTCTCAGGTCACATCCCAGCTCGGGGGAGCACTGAGGAGGGCTCCCCTCCTAGCTTACAGACAGCTGCCTTCTCATCATGTCCTCACGTGGTGGGGAGGGTGGGCAGGGAGAGAGCTCTCTGGGGTCTCTTCTTGTCAGGATGCTAATCCCATCGTGGGGGCCCCATTCTCATGACCTCCTCTAACCCTAATCACCCCACAAAGGCCCCACCTCCTAATACTATCCCATGGCGGGATGAGGGCATCCACATATGAATTTGGAGGGGGCCACAGTTCAGTCCACAGCAGCATGTGTGCGTGTGGAGTGAAGCAGGTATTTCAGGCTGAAGGAAAGCCTGGGCAAAGGGAAGAAGACAGGACAGTGTCACCAGCCAGGGAATTAGAAGCAACTCAATATAGTGAGGAAGCAGGGCAGGCTCTCGGGGGTTGGGACGAGAGATGAGGCTGGAGGGACCCATGTGCCATGAAAAGGCTTTTGAGTTTTAACTCGAGGACCTGTGCTTCCCCAAACTGACCAGTCCTCAACATCACCCGGGAAACTTGGAAGGAAACAGGTTCCTAGGCTTTGATCCAACCAAAGGAATCAGAATCTGCACAGGTGGGGCCTCAGAATCAGCCTTCCCAGCAGCACCGTGGGGAGTACAGGGGAGCCTCAGGAGGGTTTGGGGAGGGAGGAAGTAGCTCGTGGTAGACCCCACACGCGTCCTTTCTCCTCTGTTGGAGAAAGTGATGAAAACAGACCTGGGTCTGGGAATGGTGTCCTCAGCAGTTGCTGCTCAGATCAGTTGCTTCCTTGGACCACGTTCCCGTGAGCAAGACAGGAGTCACCAGGACTCTAGGAAATGCAGGTTTCCATTTGGACAAGCTACTTTAGGCTGGACAGTCAAGGGATGGCAGAAGGGTCCCCTCAGCCCACTCCTGTGCCACTTGGCTCTAATGGTGTGAGCTGGAAGGACCATCTCTGTCATTTTTCCCTTCATCCTGAGTGAAACTTGTTTTCCACACCCGATGTGGTGCCATATTTCCAACGTTCAGAGCACGTTGGAAAGTTGGGAGGAGGGGTGAAGCTTGTGTTTTCACCCAGAGTAAGTCAAAGGGGCTCCTTGGAATGGTCCATTTCCCTAGTTGTCAGCAGAGGAAGGGGCTTTGTCATCAGTTTACATTATATTTGTTTTCCTCCTAGACCTCCCTTCAGAAGACGATAATGAAAGTGTCTGATACATAAGGAAATAAACAAGTTGTTCTCCAGCCCAGAAATGTGCCAAGCTCAAGGGCTAAGGCGGGGTCAAGACCACACCGAGGGGCTGCCAGTCACAGGGTGGAGTCCGAGCTCCTCACTCCCCTGCTCTGCAGCTTCATCCTTTCCCTGCCTTTCCTGGGTTAAAATTTACACTTAGTAACACTGAAATCAGGCAGGTTCACACCTCCAAGCCTCCATTTATGCTAATCTCTTCACCCGAAATACCCTCTCACCCCTCCTCCTCTGTCTGGCGAATTCCTGCTCATTCTCCGGCCCAGTTATCTGTGGTACCTCTTTTCACCCAACACACACCCCTCAATGTAGCCTTTTCTGTGAGCAAACTACGCCACCTTATGCTGACCTGGATGGGAGCACGTATATAGAAAGTTTATGTGCCTGCCCCTCCCCAACTCAACTTGACCAGAAATTCCTCAAGGGTAGGGTCTGGGTGCTAAATTTTGTCTCTGCAGTCTCTGACACATCATAGGAGCTCAACAAATATCTGCTACACCAACCAGAATCCAGATGAACAAGAATACCCACGACATGTAGATGTCATAATTTAACAGCATTCTAAGGATTTGCTCATGGTTATCTTTAGGACAGGTAGCTTTTAAAGCCTCAGTATAGATGTGACACCCCACTCCCCTGGCAAAAGCAAACAAAAACAAAAAAAAAACAAAACCTTTAACCCAAATAAACTGAAAGAGATTATTTGCATCTCAAAAGATTGGAGGGAGGCAGGTTTTCTTTAAACATTAAGCCTTTGCTGGAACTTTCAGAAATTTGCCTTATAGATCATTAACTTCGAGGGGAGGGTGGAAGCAGAAGCCGTGGAGTCTGAATTCAGAGGTGCCTCTGTAAAGAGGAAACAAGGCAGAAAATCTTGGAGCCAGGGGGAGCTGGGTCCAGATTCTAGCTATACTGGCTGTGTGGCCTTGGGCAAACTGCTTAACCTCTCTGCACCTCGATTTCTTTCTCACCAAAGTGGAGATACACTATACCTATTTTGCGTGGTTGTTGTAAGGATGTAAAAGATGCTATGTTGGGTTCCTTAGCTCATAGGACTCCCCAGTAATAGTAACAGTGCTGCTGCTGTCAGGTTTAACACTGCACATGCAGGAGAAGAAGGAGTCTTGAGGGGTTTTCAACTTGGCAGGAACAAGAAAGCCAGGAAGGGCCAAGCCGCTGTGCCAGCACATTTTCAGTATCACAGCATTTCATGTTTTTTTTCACAAATCTTTTAATTTTTTTTTTTTTTAAACCAAATCTTTCCTTGTTGAACAGGCAGATGCTGGCGACAGCACTGTGCAGTGTATCGGCATGAGGGCCTGGACTCTAGGAGACTGGACTGCCGCTTACCTAGCTGTGGATCCTGGGGAGTTCACTTACACTCAGTGTCTGTAGGAAGAAGACAATAGCCAGTGCCCACCTCTTAAGGCTGAAATATGAGATAACGAATTTAAACTCCTTAGCCAACACCTGGTGTCCAGTAAGCCCACTGCAAACAATGCAGGCACCACTCTGTGAAACAATCAGTACTAATAAGCAAAAGCAGTCGATGCTTTGTTCAAGGAACTTCTTGTTCTCGGAACATGGTGAGTTTTGGGGAAGGCAGAGGCCAACCAGACCCTGGAGACCACCTGTCACCAGAGCTGTGTAACTGCTACAGGAGAGGGGTCCTGGCCAGACCCCAAGAGTTGAATCTCTCACAGGAAAGAATTTAGGGCAAGGCCAGGTGCAGTGGCTCATGCCTGTAATCCCAGAACTTTGGGAGGCGGAGACAGGTGGGTCACTTGAGGCCAGAAGTTTGAGACTAGCCTGGCCTACATGGTGAAACCCCATCTCTACTAAAAATACAAAAATTATCCAGGCGTGGTAGTGCGTGTCTGTAGTCCCAGGTACTCAGACGGCTGAGGTGGGAGAATTGATCACCCTACTGCACTCCAGCCTGAGCAACAGAGCAAGACACTGTCTCAGAAAAAAAAAAAAAAAAAAAAAATTCAAGGTAACTCCACAGTGCAAAGCAAAAGCAAGTTTATTAAGAAAGTAAAGTGGTGGCTCACGCTGTAATACTAGCACTTTGGGAGGCCGAGGTGGGCAGATCACGAGGTCAGAAGTTTGAGACCAGGCTGGCCAACATGGTGAAACCCTGTCTCTACTACAAATACGAAACTTAGCTGGGTGTGGTGGCGCACGCCTGTAATCCCAGCTTCTGAGGAACTGCGGCAGGAGAATCACTTGAACCCGGGAGGCAGAGGTTGCAAGGATCTGAGATCTGGGCAACAGAGCGAGACTCTGTCTCAAAAAAATAAAAACAAGAAGAAAAAAAGAAAGTAAAGTGGTGAAAGTACAAAGTACAGTTACTCCATAGAGTGGGGAGTTCTGGAAAGTAAGAGGAGGAATGCATCAACCCTAGGTACAATACTCACTTATATAGGATGAAAAAAAGATCATGGGGAGATGTGCTCTGCCACAAGGGTTTGTGATAAAGGATTAATTTTCTTAATCACTGTATTTTGCAATAACTGATATTATTAACTTGAAAAAGCAAAATTAGGAATGAGCCTGTTCGCAAGATATCAGGATATCAGGACACTCCTAAGTCTGGGTCTGTTTAGTAAACGTTATTAATTTGTTCCCTTAGCTGTAAACATCTAGAAGTTAGGAATAGCTAACTTACTGTGAATGCACCCCAGCAAGCCCCAGACTCATTCTCCTCGCCCTCACACAAGATGGAGTCGCTCTGGTTCGAACGCCTGTGACATAACCTTGGGCCTGTACTGGGACACGGAAGGTTTGCCCTGGATAATCTCTCAAGTTCCCAGATTGGCAAGAGGCGAGTCCACTCGCGGCTCCCCAGGCTCCGCTCTCCTGTCGCCCTGCCAGATGCCCGGTCCCCCGCCGTGTGCAACGCAACCCCCTCCTCCCTCAGGAGGCAGCCCCTCTAGAAAGCTTCCTTCCCTCCTCCCTGCCCGGGCACACAGCGCGGCCCTTACTGTTGCTGTGCCGGTCGTGTCATTTGGAGGTTCACCAGAACCCCATGCTTGACAGTGAAGCCTTGTCGGCTGAAGGAAAGCCGAACGGGCACTTTCTCTTTGTAGATTTCCGGAATCTCCTGGGGCCACTTTTATTGCTTCCCGTCTTTTGTGGAAACACAGGCTTGGAAATAGGTGAGGCTCAGTCACCCACTCCGGGTGGAAGGGGAAAGCAAGCGCCGTCGGTTCCGGCCGCGGCTGCAGGGAATGCCCTTGGCTGTGACCCCCGCCCCGCGCTGGGGAAAGTGGCGAGGTGGGCTAGGGAGACCCCAGGACCCCGAGACCCGGTCCCCACCGAGGCGGCGGCGGGCAGTGCTGGCACCGTGGCAGGCGGGAGGCGCGGACCGCGTCCCCTCCGCGTTTCCCTCGCGTCTCTGGAGAGCGAGAACCAACGACCTTGACCTCGGAGGAAGCGGCTCCTCCGGGCGGGAGGCTGCCCCACAGAGAGGGCGGCCGGCTCCTCCGGAAAAGTCCACACAAAAGGCATTCCTCGGCTTCCACCCGAAAGGCGAGCCCTGGGTGTAGGGTTACCGGCGGCGCGCGGGGCCGGCGAGAACCCGGTGCGTCCCCAGTTACCGCCGGCGCCCCGGGCCTCCGCTCTCGCGCCCGCTGTCCCGTGGGGAAGGGGCCAGCGTCCTGCGAGCCGGCGGCCGCCCCGTTGTCCCCACGCTCGGGGCCGCCCTGGGGCTTCTCTCCCGCGCCCCTGACCGCCGGGGCCACTCGCTCCCTGGGCCGCGGCGCGGAGAGGCGGCTCCGCGGGGCTCCGGGAGAGTGGGAGGCCCAGGCCCGTCTCCTCCAGCCCCTCCCGCGGCCCCTCCTCTCCGCGCTCCGCTCCCTCTGCCCGGCGCGGCCCGGGAAGCGCGGGCTTGGCCGTTCTCCCCTCCACGGCAAAGCCGCGAACGGACAGCCAATGCCACTTCCTTCCCCGCCCGACCCCGCTTCCCCTTTTCTCGCCGGGAGGGAGTGCGGCCCGCGGGGCGCTGCGCTGGCCGGACCCACCCGGGACCCCGGGGCTGGCGGCAGAACTGGGAGCTGGCGCGGCCTCGGCACAGCCTCGGACCCGTGGTCGGCCGCGCCCCGAGGGGCGAGGCCTACGAGCCGCACTCCCTCCCGCCCGGATTCGGGGCTGTAAGTCCCTCCCGGAACCCAGCAGCGGGCCTGGGAGGGAGAAGGGGCTGGAGTGGGCCTCGCCTCTCCTAGGGATGGAGGGGACGGAGGGGACGGAGGCGGCGGTGGCCAAACTTGCGGGCGACAGCCCCCAGTGAGTATGGAGGAAGCGGCGCCTGGCCTGCTGGGCGGGGGTGGCGGACCCGAGGGGCGGCGGAGCAGGGAGCCCGGGTCGCCCCGGCCCCTGGGAAGCGGGCCTCCCAAGGGCTCAGAGCTGGAGGGTCGTGGGGAGGCCCGCCTTTCATGTACATCTTCGTTTGGCCTCTCTTGAGTTAGAGAAAATAGATCACAGTGCTTCGGCCACAGAACCAGGCGGCTCTGAGCTGACCGTTCTTCCCGAAAGCCCGTGCCAATGGGACCCCAGTGGGAGGGTCTCATTCTTTAAGGTCTCTGGGATGCTGTGCCAGAGTTTACTCATTAACAATTCTTACTTTTATTTTTTGGAGCCAGGGTCTCGCTCTGTCTCCCAGGCTGGAGTGCAGTGGTGCGATCACGGCTCACTGCAACCTCAACCTACCCGGCTCAAGCCATCCTCTGGCTTCAGCCTCCCAAAAGCAAAAAGTTCTTTTAACTTAGGAGAAATTGCTTATATTACATTCTAATCCCCTGTTTTCTGGATTGGACTTTAGAGGAGAAGAAGGAGGTGCAAAGAGAAACGCTCATTCTCTATTAACTCATAGAACAAATTATTTCTGTCTTCCTAAAGATAATCCTTAAACTTTAATGGCTTAAAACTGATGTGACATTTCACATTATATGTGTATTTTGCTTTATAAAATATGTGCATTCCTGAAAGCTTGTGTATAAATTGAATTGTAATAAACGACTACAGAGGGACTTGCCATTTAAGAGAATTTTATGGTGACTCCTTGGTAAGTGTTATGAAGTGGATAATTCATAATTTGTAGTTTATACACATGTGGATTTTTATACATGAAGTTTACTTCAAGTGGGGCACATCTAGGTATATGACATTAAAGTTGCATTCCCTCAGAAGGTAGAATAAATATTAAGACACTGTGGCATGTAGGTATGCATGCAACACCCTGAGTCAAATCCCTGCTAACCTTCATTCCTGTGAAGGGGTAAATTCAGCCATGCTGCTAAGGATCTGTGCAATGCTGGCAAGTCACCCAGCCTCTGGGGATGGAACATTTTCATCGACGAAATTAGGGGAGTGGGGTTAAGTGATCACTACATGTTTTGGAAAAGGCCTGGGCTTGGAATGAGAAGCTTTGGATTCTGAACTGGCCCTCCCCTTAGCACCTGTGTGTCGTAATCTGTGCCTCAGTTTCTCCATCTGTAGAAATATAATAAAGCCATTTTGTTTGTTTTGTTTTGTTTTGAGATGGAGTCTCTGTTGCCCAGGCTAGAGTGCAGTGATGGGATCTCAGCTCACTGTAACCTCTGCCTCCCAGATTCAAGTAATTCTCCTGCCTCTGCCTCCCAAGCAGCTGGGACTGCAGGTGCCCACCACCACACTCAGCTAATTTTTTGTATTTTTAATGGTGGGGTTTCACCATGTTGGCCAGGCTGATCTTGAACTCCTGACTTCAAGTGATCCACCTGCCTCGGCCTCTCAAAGTGCTGGGATTACAGGTGTGAGCCACCATGCCCTGTCAATAGTGCCATTCTGTCAGAGTTATGACAGGATTCTTGGCGGGGAGTGAGTTTGAAAGCACTTTCAGTCCCGCCTGGCATAGAGCAGATGCCTGATTGGTGTTCGTCACTGGTCAAGTTCTCCCTTTGAGCACAACCCCATGCTCTAGTCCTGTGGCTTGTTTATTAGGGGTCAGGGGTGAGGTTGGGTGTAGCACTTTCTACCAGAGGGTCAGATTCTGCTTGGTGTCTTTCTGACGTCCATCATCCTCATTTGCTCCCCTTGGAGAGGGAAGAGCATGTTGCCTGTTAGCAGAGTTAGCAGATGTGGGCATCCTCCACTGAAACTACCCTTCAGCAAAGCAAGAGGCCAGGGATTGGGAAATCACCCTGGTTTTCACTCTGGTCCATGTTTGGCGTAGGATTAGTTGTCCTTTGAAGCTTCATTTTGCCCATCTGTAAAACAAGGATAGAAAAACTAGAACACTGCTCAGACTTAGAAGAAAAATTCAGCAATAACTTATTTGTACTCTTCAATGATTTGCATTTTTTAAGAAGTGTTTTCACAGCATCTATGGCAGGGATTCCCAACACCCAGGCCATGAACCAATAGCGGTCCACAGACCACAGCAGTCTGTAGCATGTTAGGAACCAGGCCACACAGCAGGAGGTGAGTGGCAGGCGAGCAAGTGAGCATTACCGCCTGAGCTCTGCCTCCTGTCAGATCAGTGGCAGCATTCGATTTTCATAGGAGCGCGAATTTTGTTGTCAACTGCACATGTGAGGGAGCTAGGGTGCAAGCTCCTTATGAGAATCTAATGCCTCATGATATGAATTGGAACAGTTTCATCCCAAAACCATTCCACCCCACCCCACCCCACCCCATCCATGGAAAAATTGTTTTCCATGAAACCAGTCCCTGGTGCCAAAAAGGTTGGGGGCCACTGGTCTAGAGGGTGTCCTCTGCTCTGTCTCCAAGTTACTCTCATCTGGACAGGACTCAACACCAAGACACTGAGGCACGAGAGGTTGTGGGGGTTAGTCTTGTGCTGGGTCTCAGAAGCTCTGTCTGTTTTCTCCTCCAGAAGGCCCAAGACAGGGAGTGGAGCAGCCAGGCCCATGGAGAGGACCTCAGCTGTGGAGTGGAGTGGTCCTGAGCCACAACCGGATAATGGACACCCTCCAAGACCCTGGCCTTGCCCTCAGGAAAACAGAACATCCAGCCTGATGGCCCCCCAGCCTCCCAGGGTATGGGGGACACAGCTCCAAGGCCCCTCTGTGCTGGAATCCAAAGTGAGGGCTTTGAAGGAGAAGATGACAGGGGGCAAACAGGGAGTGAGTCCCTGCCCCACTTCCCATGCATGGTCATCCCCCAAGAAACCCAAATGCAGGCGAGGCAAGGCAGGGGGAGCCGGGACTCCGTCAGAGGGGTCTTTCCTGCCAGGTGCTGTGGTGGCTCCTCATACTCCGAACCTGCCCAATGGGCAGCTGGACAGCGGTGTCAATGAGGAGGAACCCGCCAGGGATGAGGGCCCCAGGCCTCCCAGGCCACCTGGCCCTGGGTGTGAGTACTGCAACAGGAGGAGCCCGTGGCCTCCAGAGGCCGAATGGACACTGCCTGACCATGAGAGAGGTCCGCTGCCGAGTCCCAGCTCTTTGCAACAGAGCCCCATCCATGGAGTTACTCCTGGACAACCTGGGGGTCCTGGTCTTTGTAACAAAATCATCCACATTCCCAGCCCAAGGACAGGAAGGTCCTACCTTTTTCCAGATGACGTGGTCACAGAGGGTGATCTGGACAGCACATCCCTGACCTCTGAGGAGGACTTTGCCCCCAGGACAGCCCTGCTCGGGGAGCTCTGGAGAGCTGGAGACCTGCAGGCTCTGGGTGCTGGGAGCATGCAGGCTCTGGGTGCTGGGAGCAGCGCCTCATCCCTGTCTGATCGGGTAGAGAGGAACCGCCTGTTGCTGCAGGAGATGCTCAGCGTTTCTGGGCAGAGCCCCCGCAAGGTGGGAACCCCGGCCTGGACTCCGTCCTGGGACACAGCTGCACCAGGTGAAGCGCACTGAGTAGGTCCAGGTGGTGGGGGGAGCAGGAGGGAGTCCAGAGGGAGGAAAAGGGGAGGAGGGGTCCCGCAGAGGGAGTGGGACAGGAAAGGAGAGAGAGCCTCACAGGTGCCTGCCACCAAAATCATCAGGATAGCCTCTTATTCTTGGTGACATAGATTCTTTGCTGCCTCATGGGCAGCCTGTCTGCTGAAGACCCCCATGACCTGGCAGACCAATGGGAGGCCACCCTGTGTGCCTGCGTTTAGAGGCCACTATGATGTCTTCCTTGTGGCTTGGATTCCTTTCTGGAGTGGCTTTTTGCCTCTCCTTCTAGTGACATGCCCTCACCCCTAGTGAGGGCCCTCTTGTGGGGCAAGTAGACAGGAACCCCTTCCTAAAAGGAGGCTGGGTGTTCTAGCAGCCGGGCTGAGCTCAGACCGTAGCACCAATGAGATGTACGAATGTCCAGGCCCGAGAAGACAGCCTCTTTCCCTTCCTGCCTTCTCATCCCAAAATCTCACAAGCTCATTCATGACCCCATGCCTGGGCCAATGCATGTGGTCCTCTCAGCATATGGCTGTGGCCACAGCAGTCATCATGACAGGCTTGGCCTCCAATTTTCAGGCAAGGTGTTGGATTTATCCAGGGAGTAAATTGCTTCAGGAGACACCCTTCTCCTCAGTGTTCACTAAACGGCAGCTGAGAGCCCTGTTTCTGGCTCTGCCCTGATCTCTGCTTCTGCTCTGGATCCTAGAGCGACCCGTGGGGGATGTGGACTGGGACTCGGCCATCTCCCTGCAGGACTCTGGCCAGAACAGGTAAGAGCTCAGAGCCCACATGTTCTCTCTCGCCTTCCTCACTGCAGTCCCTCTATTTACTCAGCATCAGGGCAGTAGGAGACCTCCCAAAATGAGAGGTCAGGCAGACGGCAGACTCCTGCACCAGCAGACCAGTGGACATCATCATCCCTGAGACCCTGCAGAAAGTGCCAGTAACGCCCACGCCCCAGGGTGGTGCCTGTCTGCTACTTGAGCAAAACCACCAGAGAACAAAGTGCATTGCTAACTACCTGCTTCATGTCCATGGAGCCATTTCCCTTGCCCAGGCCTCTTCCTCTCTTTTTTTGAGATGGAGTCTTACTCTGTTGCCCAGGCTGGAGCGCAGTGGTGTGATCTCGGCTCACCACAACCTCTGCTTCCCAGGTTCAAGTGATTCTCCTGCCTTAGCCTCCTGAGTAGCTGGGACTACAGACGTGTGCCACCATGCCTGGCTAATTTTTTGTATTTTTAGTAGAGACTGGGTTTCACTATGTTGGCCAGACTGGTCTTGAACTCCTTACCTTGTGATCCACCTGCCTTGGCCTCCCAAAGTGTTGGGATTACAGGTGTGAGCCACCGTGACTGGCCAGGCCTCTTTATCTTTAAAGTTGGGGAAATAGTATCTGTCTGGTTCATGTCACAGGACCATTGTGAGGCCAAGGCGAGATCATGGATGTGAAAATCCTTGGGGAAAGTATACAAAGCCTTACCCCAATTCCATTCCCAGTCAAGGGGTTGTGCTGGGATCATGTCAAGGATTTCACCTCCAGCCTTACTGTGCTATCCCACGGCCTTCGCTCCAGCCCCTCCAACAAATATTCTGGGGAAGCTGGACCCACTGAGGTGTAGCAGGGGAAGTGGGGCCACCTGTCCTCCATGGGCAGTGTCCTGAGCCAGGCAGGGTGAGAAGAGTACACTCAAGGTGGGAGTGGGGCCATCTGCAGGCCTAAACTGCAGCCAGCACCTGCACAGAGGTTGAACCCAGCCTCGGTCTTTGCCAGGCTCCTGGTCCACGAGGCTGAGAGGTTATGGAGCTCTCATTTCCCCAGCTGTCTGGTAATGTCAGCCTCCTTGAGGTCTTGTGGTTCCTGCAGAGGGCAGAGGTCCACACGGTTACTCCTCTGGTGTAAGGCAGCTTCTACACAAGTCCTACTCAGTTAGGACCACCCTCCAAAAAATGTGGATGGACCTCCGTCTTAGTCTACTTGGGCTGCTATAACAAAAACCCGATACAGGCTGGGTGGCTTACTAATAGCAGAAATGTATTGCTCACATTTCTGGAGGCTGTGAAGTCCAAGATCAAGACATGAGCAGATTCAGGTCTGGAGAGGGCTGCGTTTGGCTGATTCATAGATGGTGCCTTCTTGCTGTGTCCCAGGTGGAGCAAGGGGCAAGGCAGACCTCTGGGGCTTTTCTAAGGGCACTCATCCCATTCATGAGGGCTGTGCCCCATGACCTGCTCACCTCCCAAAGCCCCACCTCCTAACACCCTCACATTGGGGATTAGTTTTCAACATAGGAATCTCTGGGAGACGCAAACACTGAGTCTACTGCAGTCCCCCAGCCTCACACCTGCCTTGACCAAACGAGGGCAGCCTAGGTTCAGGTGACTGGGCTTCTGCTTGGCTGAGGGTGTGGTGGACAGGGGGATGTCTGGCTCCTTCGTCCCTTGCTATTTATGATTTGGAATCACAGTTGCCTCCCCTTCTGCCAGGAATCTCTCCCCCCACCTCCATGGCGGCTGTTTCCAGGCCCTCCTGTGGTCCCCTGCTGGCCCTGCCACAGTGTTGAGGAGCATGACTGCAGAGAGACCCATGGGCCTCAGCCGGCTCTGCTCCCCTGTTCAATTTGCCTTCTGTCTTTTTCCTTTCTCCTGTGCGGAGCCCTGGAGGAGAAGGCTGGGCAAATGCCCCTGCTGCAGAGGAGGTGCCGCCTTTCCCTGCAGCTGCGCTCCCGCCACTTCCTCCCTCCATGAGGGAAGGGCCCAGTGGGGAGATGCAGCCACTGGGGATTCTGCTCAGTGGTCACTGCTGAAAAGAGAAGCCAAAGCTCTTGATAGCCCATTGGATACTAAGGAATAAAACCCACTCATTTTCAAGGAGGAGAACCTCAACTATGGGCAAGGAGGGACTTTCCCTTAATACTGTGAGGAGACGGCATTTGTGTCGAATCCTCAGGACTGGGGTTTCTGGACTGCTGTTTGAGCTGCCCGGGGCCCCAGCAGCCACGGGCTGCATTTCAGAGTTCAGGCAGGGTGAGTGTACCTGTGTACTGTAGAGTGTGTGCCTGTGTGTGGTTGGGGCGGTGGGTGGAGAGAGAAGATCTCTTAGTGAGTTTTAGGACCCTGTTCAAAGACCATTAACAAAATATTCCCTTAGAGTGCCTGGCAGATCAAGTCACAGAGTGTTGTGAGGAAACACACATTGTTTGGGAGTCAGTCCGAGTGCTCTGTATCCTCACTTGGCGCTCTGCAGTGAGGTCCCTGCTGAGTAGACACCCAAGCTGAAGGGCCATGTCTTGAAGCCCCTCAGATAGGGCTCCCTGCCTGGTTCTATTCCTGAGTTCCCTGGGTAGACATTAAGGTGGTCTCTAAAACCCTGCAGGGCTCCCTCTCTCCTCAGAGCAGGATGGAGTGATTGATGTTACTTCTGTATCGGTGAATTTCCCAAGAGACCTCTGGAGTAAGGCATGCTTCCCTCAGCTCTATGCCCCGGGAGTGCCACTCAAGGCCAGGGTCCTGGGGCTTAGTGTCTGTTCTAAGGGGCTTAGGACTTTGGGCAGAGAATGCTGGGGCTGTGGCTGACCATTAGATGGCTACCCCAAAGGGGGCCCCAGGACATCAGTCAGGATGTGCTCTGGCAGGAGGAAAGGGCAGAACCTCACTCATGAGGTGGTGAGCCCCTTGGATCTTCTGAGGGTTTGAGGTCCTGCTTCACATTCAGTCAAGTGTTGCAATCAAATCACCATGACAACCAAGTTAAGCCAGCATGCACTCGATGGTGTCCATAATGGTTATAGCTCTGCAGGGCAGTAGGATGAGGAGCTCATGACGTTATGGTGACTGCAGAGTTCAACACAGCAGGCAGGCTGGGGGCTGGCCTGACTTGTGTGGGGCAGTCACCAGGAGTCAGCCTTGGAGGCAAGGACCCAGGACCTTAAAGGCTAAGGGTCAAATGCAGAGGAGACTCCTGGCCCCCAACCCCAGGGTTGTCCCCACTCTACTGAGGGGAAAGAGAAGGCTCAGTTGCAGAGGACTGGCGCCTCCTAGCAGCAGGCAAAAGCCCATGTCAGCAGCTGCCGTTTTTGAGCTCTTATTACATGGCAGGTGCTGTGCTAAGTGCCGTTCCTGCATTCCCATCTTATCCTAATAACAAACTGTTTATTGTTCCTGTTTCACTGACAGAGAGACCTCTCTGGGGGGAGTTAAGTGACTTGCCCAGGATCCTCTAGTTGCCAAGTATTGGAGCCAGAATTCGCAGTCAGGACTGCCTGGCTTCAAAGGTGGTGCTCTCACCATCATGCGGCACTGCCATGAGTCACTCTGTCCCTGCCCCACAGGCCACCCCTTGGACTAGGTATCTGGAAGTCCCCTTCCCCTTCTAGCCTGCTCTGTTCTCAGGTATGGGCAAAGAAGGGCAGGTGATGGACTCCATGGGATACACTTATTTTTCTCCTAGGTCACTATCAGGACAATTCAGGAAATGGGGTTTGGATTTTGGGGGAGAGGATGAGGTGAGAGGTTGGGCCTCAGAGAAGGCAAAGGGGATCTGTGCCTGGAAGGACCCATAGGAGAGAAGGGGAGAAGACAGTGAAATGGGGGGCCGCACTCAGGCTGTCTCTGGACTAGCTCTGGCCCCTTCCCTTCCGTGAGCCTCTGAGAGACATACTGGGATGGCAGATTGCCTTAGGATCCCAATAACCCAGCGCAAGTGAAAGGGTGTGATAGTGAGGAGCACAGCAATCAGGGCAATACTGGCTCCAGATCCCGCACCAAATCAACTTGGGAGGCTCATGAGCCTGTGCCAGGGCGGCCAGCGGCCTCCTCCTTGCAGTCTCCATGGAGGCGGTGCTGCTGTGTGGCCCAGGCCCATCCTCGTGCATATCAGGACCTTCTGTGTGTGTGTGATCTGGAAGGCTCCAGGTCCTGAGTGTGTCTGCAGGGGCTTTAGTTACTGGTCGCTGTGGGGAGCAGGGAGAAGAGAAGGTCTCAGTTTTGTTTTATTTGTGCTGTAGTGATGAGGGAAGCACAGGGGACATCCTAGGTTGTTTATTTCCCCTCATCCCTGTGGTGGGGTCGTGCCCATGTGGGGATCCACAAGCCCAGTCCCTGGTGTACAAACCCTTCAGGAAACCCCTGTGAGTGATCCCCAGATCACTTCACACTCAGTGGGGGGAGGGGAGGGTGGTCTGATCTTCAGGCCCCTGCTGGGATTGCTGGAGGGGGAGCAATCAGAACTCCCTCCCCTCAAACAGTTTCTACACTCTAAAAGACAGGCAGCCCTAAAGAATTTCAGGGACTTGGCCTGTGGTTCAAGTGGTCAGGCCCACAGCTGTGAGAAAAATCTCAGGCTTTTAAAGCTTAATATGTTAATTAACATTTTTGGAAACTGAGATAGGAAAAAACCAAAATGTTTTTTCCTACTTTCACACATTCAGCCAGGGACAGAGCACTTCACCTCGAGCCACCAAAACGTGTGTAGCCATCCCCACATGCCAAGCAGTTCTCCTGCGAACCCCAGCTGACTGTCACTGACTCTACCCAGTTCTGACAGTGTCTACCTGCAGACAGTATCGGGTCCCACAGGTTGAGGGCTCAGTTCCACAAGACTACGCTTACTTCAGATGCCAGTCGCAAGTCCCAGCTTGTGAGCTGCACTTCAGACCAACCAGCTATAAATCGGGGCTCCCACTGTTCCTTCCTTGGGTTTGATTACTTTTTACAGGATGGTTCACAGAACGCAGGGAAACGCTTGACTTGCATTTACCCTTTTCTTATGAAGAATATTACAAAAGACACAAACGAACAGCCACGTGAGGAGCGGCATGGGGCAAGGTCTGGGAGATCGGGCACCACTCCCAGAAACCTTCGCAAGCCCAGCTATCCCCAGGCTCCCCTGCCGGTCCTTTGGGTGTTTGTGGAGGCCTCATTATGTAGGCATGATTGATGACGTCTTTGGCCACTGGGGGTCAGCTCAAACTTCAGCACTTCTCCGCTGCCAGAGGTTAGGGGGTGGGGCTGAATATTCCAACACTCAAAATAATTGGTCTTTCTGGTGACCAGCCCACATCCTAAAGCTATCTAGGGACCATCAGCCACCAGCCATCTCATTACCATACAAAAGGCACTCTGATCATTCCTGAGAGTCCAAGGGTTTAGGAGCTGCATGCCAGGCCCACCAGGTGTGTCAGGAGCAGGGATCAAATCCGTATTTATTAGATCACAGTATCACAGAGCTCCCCTGCGAGCCGGCCCCTGGGTGCGATCCAGCGCAGTTTCACATTTTTGCTCTCTGTGCCCTGCCCCGCCTGCAGCCATAGCTGGCACTGATGTATCTCCACCCTCAGCTCCTGGGGCAAGAACTATGCTGTTCTTGTCTCTCTGGGCCCCAGCGCCTGCAAGTGTGTATAGGGAATAGGCTCTGAGTCAGAAATGTCTGGCAGAGGCACACAGTGAAGAGTGTGAGTGAGGGCTTGGCAAGGGGGTTTGGGGAGTCCCGGCTGAGTGCGGGAGAAGAGACACTTCTGCACCACCCCAGCATGCCCAGAGCTGTAGAGGTGCCTGAGCACACCCCAGGGCATGGTGTAACCAAGAACAGCCGAACCCCTGCCTGTCCTTAGCACTCCCCTCGGCTCCCATTCCACCCTACTGATATACACACACAACGGAAAGCCTCCTGACCACTCCCAGCCCCACCGAGACGAAAGCAAAAGAAAAAGTTAAATTTCACCACTCAACAATGTTTTCAGATACTTAACACACACCCAGTGTCTGACCCTGGGTGAGGAAGGAAGCCCCACCACAAACCCAGTGCCACCTGGAGCTTCCAGATACCCTGTCCCATGGTGCATCATTGCCACACCCACGTACACACCACACAGGAAAATCTCATGACGGTCCCAATCTTTACCAATCAAGGAGCTCCAGAAAGTCCATTTATCCAAGGCCATTCATCTGATAGAAGCTAGTGTGAAATTCTAGAAAAGAAAGCCCTCTCCCCTACCTGCCAGAATTGAACAGGCCACTGGTCCCCCATCTGAGGGCATCTCAGTCACCCACCTCCTCTGTGGCCACCCAGGTCCCACACCTGAGGCCAGGAGGCTCTGACCAAAGGGGCAGCCCAAAGCCTCCCAGATGGGAGCTGAGGCAGTGGTAAGGACAGGCAGGAGCTCAGCAGAGAATCTGTTCATCTTCAGGAAGGCAAGGACAGGGTGGCTCTGCTCTCCTCAGAGTCAGTGTCTTAGGCACGCACTGCAGGCCTCCATGCAGACCCTTTTGAAGATGTCGAAGGAGGTGGATTCTCCCCGCTGCCATTCCGGAGGACTCGCACTCTTCCTTCTCCATCGACAGGAGGGCCTGTTGACTATCTATCTGGGAATCGAGCTTTCCTCCACGATCAAGCAGCCGGCTGCCTCCTGTTTTCTATCCTATGGAAGCCACCTTTTCTGTGGAGCCCTGTCAAAGGCTTTTCAAAGTCTAGAGCAGAACCACCAGGCCCCCTCCAGCTACAAAATGGTGTTTGTCACTTCCAAACATGCCTTCTCCTTGCAGACAACAAGGTGACCTCTTTGCAGGTCACTTTAGTACATGCTCAGGGATTCCATCCTTTGCTTAGTAAGGGGGTAAGCATAATTTACCAAAACAGTGGTGCTAATGATAAAATAATAATAGCAAATGCTAACATTATGGACTCTTACCAAGTGCCCAGCTCTGTGCTAATCTCTTTTAAGGGAGTCAATCTCACTTAATTTAGCAAATGAGCCCTTATTAGCAGATAGGGAAACTGAAGCTGAATTCCTAAGGAACCTGCCAGGGTGACACAGCTAGGAAGTGGCTGTCCGGGGATTAGAACCCCAGGCAGGCTGCCCCCAAGCCACACACTTCCCTGCCACTCTAGGCTGTGTCCTGTCTGTGTCCTGCAGACCTGGGAAGAAGGCACCTGTGCAACCAAGCATGATTGTCTGAGACGAGGTCCCTGCCCTCGTGGAGCACGCGAGCCAGAATCAGTTCCAGGCACACCTTTTTCACTTCCCCTCATGCAGAAAGTTGCACACAGAATAACAAACAGTAAGAGAGCTCTATCTGTGGTCATCAGAAAGCTTTCAGATACGCAAAAATGGAACAAATGCTAAGCACAAAAGTTTCTTTATGTTCTGTACACTACACATTCTCCCTTTGCTGGCTGCATCCTGGAATCCCTCTACATTCCAAATTATTTCCCCGTCCATGTAACTGAGTTGAAAGGGTTAAACACAGACTCATTGAGCTTATTATTTTAATCCAGGATTATGATGGCTGCAGAAGAAGGCCACTCTGTCCCCTTGACCTCCTTGGCTAGGAGAGCAATGGTGGTTCTCCTGCCCCGCCTGGCTGGGGGGAGAGCAAAGCCACAGCTAAGCCTGTCCCTCCACCAGGAAACCGGTCAAGAAGGGTGTGCCCATAGTGGAGGGAACCATATGCTAC
Organism: Cheracebus regulus; assembly: GCA_963574635.1. Classification (NCBI taxonomy): domain Eukaryota; kingdom Metazoa; phylum Chordata; class Mammalia; order Primates; family Pitheciidae; genus Cheracebus; species Cheracebus regulus. The sequence goes on from CAUYQU010090852.1 coordinate 20,059, forward strand.
CCTTTGTCCTTGTGAAGCAGTCGAAGACACAGGTGGCTGGAGGGGCCGGGGAAGGGCCAGTATACACTAGTGGAATTCCAGCTTTCCCCAACAATGAGCTCTTTGTAGGCTCTGCCACTTGGTGACAGCCAAACATCTGTGGTGGGAACTCCCCCAAGCAGGGACCTCAAAATCTCATACCCCACCTTATGGTATATCAGACAATGTGGCCAAAGATCTGGGGTCACAGGGAGTGTGAGTCCTCTCCCCTCTCCAGCCCCCGCTGCTTGCAGGTGGGGAAACTGAGGCCCAGGGAGGAAAAGCACTCAGCCACTTTATTCATATGTTCCACCCTCTGAGCTAATGAGCTCCAGAAGTACAGGCTTTCAAGAGAGTGGCAAAAAGCTGTCTATTCTTAGGTGGGAATTGCCTTTGCCTGGCGGTGCAATAACCATCTCAACCCTTCTAGGAATTTTCCAGAGCAACTGTGGGAACTGAGGTTGTGGCTTAGAGTCCGTGATGGGAAGGGGCTGGCTCTGGGACTGTGTGCCCTCAGCAGAGGCCAGGGTCAGATTAGACCGGGAAGTCTTCCTCAGATGAGAATCTGAACTTGTCTGCTTGGAGGGCTTGGGTGGGCTTCGGGTGGACTGGTGTGATGTGGGATGGGAGGTGGGCAGTGAGACCAGGCAGACTCAGCATCCACCCCCCCCACCCCCCCCACCCCTGCCTGCTTGCTCCCTGCCTTGGAGAAAGACCACCTTCCCTCCACATGGCTGGCCAGGCCCTCGTTTCCTCAGGGTGCACACTGACCTTGGCTGCAGTCTGTGAAGGTGACTGCCACTCCTCCCTGCTCAGTGTGGTACTGCATGGATGCCTCCAGGCGCCTAAAAAGCCCTGCTTTTCTAATCAGTGGAGAACCAGCTTTGTCTGCCAGGAACTGAAGCAAGACAGCTGATGAGAAAAAAAAAAGTAACAGCTCCAAGAGGAGGGAGCAGAGAGGAAACAGCAAAGCTGGAAAATGGCTTAAAACCTGGGGGCAAGGCTGATCCTGGCAGCATCTGGCCAGCTGCCTGGGGGCCCTCCTGCCTGCCCACCAGGTCTTGAGACAAATGCCCTCCGACAGCCGTGGAACCACAGCTGTCACCGGAAGGCTCCGAGTGTGCGGGCAGGCAGCCAGAGGCCCACGGCTGCAGGGGCGCCTCTCCGGGCTGGTAACCTCATTATCTCTGCTGTCGGAGCAGGAGCCCCAGGGAGCACAGCTGCTCTCCGCTGCCTTGGAGGAGCTGTCTGCTCCGTAAGCTGTGCAGAGGGAGGCCTCTTCTGCCAAAGAAGGCTTCATGGGGCAGAGGGCCTGGAAATTCGCTTTCACATCCCTCCAGTAAAGCCTTCCTTGTTCCAAAGCCATGCCTGGGCCCTGCCAGGGTTCACAGGCACAGATGGTGCCTTTCTTCTAGCAGTCTCCTCCTCCTCCCCAGTGGCCCCAGAGCAGGGTTGGATGCAAATGGGGAGAAGAAAGAATGAAACAAGAAAAGACATCATAGTCCGCCCAGAGTTTGTCCAAGGACGTCCAAGGAAGCCTTCCTTGGAGGCCTCAGAGCTGTGTCATTCCCAGTCTCATCTCTGTCACCCAGGAAACTCCCTGGTTCCTTCTCCTGGTCAGGACCAGGCCCCCTTTTCCATGTGGAATACAGGGTGGGGTGGGAGGCTGCGGTTCTGAGATTAAGACTGTGTTCAGTGTCTACCTGCTGGAGCCCTGTGTACTCTCACTGTTGAGGACAGCCCAGCATATATGACGGCAAGGACAGGGGCAGCCAGTGGGGATGATGGAGTCACCCCAAAGAGTGTGTCTGCCCCCAGCCACAAACATCCTCTGCCTGCCCTGGGACCCAAGGCGGGAGAGGACAGCGCGTGCAGAACGATGCTGCGGGCAGTGGGGCTGGCTGTCATGTGCTCTGCTCGGCTTGCAATTGACGTTCAACCTTGAACAATGTGCCTGCGTTCCTGTCTGCTCTGGACACCCTCATCTGTCACGTGGAGAGAACACCTGCCCTCGGCCACCTTGGCTGGGGAGAGCAATCTCCGTGGAGAACAACGGCTTGTCAGTGGGAGCTTGCGGGCTGCTGTTATAGCTGTAACCCAGCGCGGGCTGCATGTCACCAGCTGAGAGACAGCTTTGAAAAACTACTGCTGTCATTTTCTGCAACTCTGGACTGGCCAGGGAGGCAGCACATCTGGTAGGGGGTGGGGCTGGTGGAGGACCCTTATTATTATGAAAATGGAGCCATTTGCTGACTTGGTTTGGGTCCAGCTTAATTTCCCTCAGCCCTGAGCCTGCGAGCCCTGAGCTGGTGCCTGATGGTTTTGGATTGGGACTAAGGCTAGAAAACAACAGGATTTATAAAAATGCCATTCCCACAAAGGACCCAATCTATGCTGGACAGAGCCCTGATTCTTTGTGTCTGCGGTGGGCGCTAGTGTGGTGCTGTGTGTGTGGGTGCAGAGAGACAGAAGGAGAGAGGTGATGCGTGGAGAGACCATCTGTCTGGGCACAGGCCCAGCCCAACAACCCTAGGCCCTTTCTCCCTCCTCCTCCCAGATAGCTCCTGCTGTCTGCCTGGGGAAGGAACAATAGAATAATCTGGAGACTCCCCTTTCTAGATCCTCTTGAGGTCTCTGTCTTCAGTCCCTGAGCAGATGTCCAAGGCCGAGCCAGCTCCCCAGCCCCTATCCAGAACCACGCAGGGCCATTTCCCAGCCCCAGACTGCAGGCCCCCAGGCTGGGTTCCCTGTGCGTGGGAGCTAGAGGAGGAAGGCTGCACATGCAGGGCTTTTACTGGCAGAGCCAGTGCTTGACACTGCTAAAACCCTCCTAATCCGCGTTATTTTCTTCTAATCCCTCCCCTGCCACCCTGGCCTGTGTGCCACCCTACAGGTCCTTTGGTCCCAAGCTGGAGCCTGTGCTGAGCCCCAGGCATGAGGAAGCCAAGCATCTGCTGCAGCGTGCCCGCATGAAGGCCAGGACCCGGCCCCTCCGTGCCAGCCATGACATCGTGCCCACCATTGCCCAGGGAAGCCGGTGAGTGGGACCTGGGCCAGGCTGGCCTGGGAGGGCTGTGGCAGAGAAGGGTCAGCAGTGGGAAGAAGTGGGATCTAGCCAAATGCTGCTGCTCACTCCTCGTGAGTGTGTGTGTATGTGTGTGTGTGTGTGTGTGTGTGTGTGTGTGTGTGTGTGTGTGTGTGTGTGTGTGTGTGTGTGTGTTTGGGGCCATTGTAAATAGGATTGAGTTCTTGACATGGCCTTCAGCTTCAACATTACTGTTGTTTAGA
>CAUYQU010090855.1:0-10465 GCA_963574635.1 Cheracebus regulus
TCTTGGATCTCTCTCCCTATTTCTATTTGAATATCCTTTCTTTCTTTCTTTTGCTTGATTGCCCTGGCCAGAACATCCAGTACTGTATTGAATCGGAGTGGTGAGAGGGGGCACCCTTGTCTAGTGTTAGTTTTCAAAGGCAATGCTTCCAGTTTTTTCACATTCAGAAGGATATAAACAGACACTTCTCAAAAGAAGATATTTATGTAACCAACAAATATTTTTTTAAAAAGCTCATCAACAATGGCCATTAGAGAAATGCAAATCAAAACTACAATGAGATACCATCTCATGCTTGTTTCACAACGGCAATCATAAAAACTCAGGAAACAGCTGATGCTGGAGAAAATGTGGATAAATAGGAATGCTTTCACAGTCTGTAGGAGTGTAAATTAGTTCAACCATTGTAGATGACAGTGCAGCAATTCCTCAAGGATCTAGAACCAGAAATACCATTTGACCCAGCAATCCCATTACTGGGTATATACCTAAAGAATTATAAATCATTCTACTATAAAGACACATGCACACATATGTTTATTGCAGCACTATTCACAATAGCAAAGACTCGGAACCAACATAAATGCCCATCATTGATAGACTGGATAAAGAAAATGTAGCACATAGATGCTATGGAATACTATACAGTCATAAAAATGGATGAGTTCATGTCCTTTGCAGGGACATGGATGAAGCTGGAAACCATCATTCTCAGCAGACTAATACAGGAACAGAAAACCAAACACTGCATGTTCTCACTTATAAGTGGGAGTTGAACAATGAGAACACATGGACATAGGGAGGGAAACATCATACACTGTGCCTGTCAGGGGTTGGGGGACAAGGGGAGGGATAGCATTAGAAGAAATACCTAATGTAGATTATAGGTTGATGGGTGCAGCAAAACACCATAGCACATGCATACCTGTGTAACAAACCTGTACTTTCTGCTCATGTATCCTGGAACTTAAAGTATAATAACAAAAAAATTCAGTAAATCATGCTATAAATAGATTTGCTGTCATTCAGGTTTTGCTTTTCCATTTATAAAGCACACAGTGAGTAGATGTAGCATCATTCTTGAGGGATCTAAAATTTTTAGACTGATAAATGAACATTGGCTTCAACTTGAAGTCAACAGTTGCATTAGCCCCTAATGAGAACATCAGCATAAGCTTGGAAGCTTTGAAGCGAGGCATTGACATCATTGCTCTAGATATGAAAATTTTAGATGGCATTTTCTTCCAATAGGAAGTTGTTTTAACCACATAGAAAATCTGGGGCACCATCATCAATGATGAACTTATGGCTAACTTACTGCAGCTTTTGTTTCAGCACTTGCAGGTTAACCTGACATTTTTATAGTATAGAGATGGCTGCTTTCCACAGACTTTATGACCCAACCTCTGCTAGCATCAGACTTTTCTTCTGCAACATCCTCATTTCTCTCAGTCTTCATAATATTGACTAGAGTTAGTTAGGGCCTTGCTGTAGATTAGCCTCTGACTTAAGGTAATATTGCAGCTGGTTTGATCTATCCCAACCACTAAAACGTTCTCCATTTCAGCAATAAGTCTGTTCTGCTTCCTCCTCCTTTGGGTATTCATTAGAGCAGCATTTCTAGTTTTGTTGAATAACTTTTTCATTTACAACTTTGGCACAAGAGAGATATCTTTTAAAATGCCTTCTTTGCTAAGCTTAATTATTTCTAGCTTTTGATTTCAAGTGAGAGATGTGTGACTCTTCCTTTTACTCGAACTTTAAATGCTACTGTAGAGTTATTAATGAGCCTCATTTCAATATTGTTATCTGACAGGGGATAGGGAGGCCTGAGAAGAGAGAGAGAAACAGGGACATTAGCCAGATGGTGGAGCAGTCAAAACTCCACCATGTGTGGTGAAGCAGTCAAAACATACATAAAATTGATCAATTTAGTTTGTTGTCTTAAATAGGAAGTTGGTGATACCCCCAAAACACTTAAAATAGAAACATCAAAGATCACTGATAGCAGATCACCATGAAAGATTTGACAATAATTTTAAAAGTTGAAAATATTTTGAGAATTTGAAAAATGTGGCAGAGGTAAGTGAGCACATGCTATAGGAAAACAGAACTTGTAGACTTGTTTGACACAGGGTGAACACATATTTTCAATTTGTAGAAAATACAATATCTGCAAAGAACATTAAAGTGAAGCTCAATAAAATGATGTGTGTCTGTATATGAAGGGCTACCTAATAATCCGCTGCCCTGAATTCTGAATCTCTGGGTATTATTTTTATTTTTAAAAACTTTTTTCTTGATAATTATCAATCTAACAATAACTTCTAATTTTTTTTCTCTTTTTCTGCTTTGTGTTGGGTGATAAATTTTTACAGTGCCTTTTATTATGTCCTTGTGGTATATTACTCAAGGAATCTTTGCCCAGTCCAATGTCCTGGAGAGATTCTCCAAAGATTTCTTTTAATAGTTTCACCATTTGAGGTCTTCAAATCCTGTCAATGTTTATTTTGTTTTTGTGTATGGTAAGAAGTAGGGTTCTAGTTATTGATACATTACATATTTGCATATGAATATCCAGTTTTCCCAGAATTATTTATTGAACAGTGTCATTTCTCCAATGTGTGTTCTTACCTTTGTTGAAAATGAGTTCCCTGTAGATGCATGCATGTGTTTCTCAGTTCTCTATGTAATTCCATTGGTTTATAGGTCTGTTTTTAATGCCTGTACCATGCTATTTTGGTTAGGATAGCTTTGTAGTATAATTTGAAGTTCCACAATATGATTCTTCCAGTTTTGTTTTGTTTTTTTCTTTTGCTCAGGTTGGCTTTGGCTATTCTGGATATTTCATGGTTTCACATATTTTTTAGGAATTATTTTTCTATTTATTTAAAGAATGTGATTAGGATTTTGATAGGGATTGCATTGAATCTGTAGATTGCTTTGGGTAATATGGACATTTTGATAATATTGATTCTTCCAGTCCATGAACATAAAACGTCTTTCCTTTTTTTTTTTTTTTCTTTTTTGGTGTTCTCTTCAATTTCTTGCATCAATGTTTTATAGTTTTTATTGTAGAAATCTTTCACTTCTTTGGCTAAGTTTATTCCTAGGTATTTTATTTTACTTGTAGCTATTGTAATAGATATTCTTTCTTGATTTCTTTTTCACATTGTTTGCTATTGGCCTATAGATATGCTACTGATTTTTGTATGTTAAATTTTGTATGCTGCAACTTCATTGACTTTTTAAAATCATTTTTAATAGTCTTTTTGGTGGAATATTTTGGTTATTCCAAATATAAGATCATATAATCTGTAAACAAAGGTAATCTGACTTGTTCCTTTCCAATTTGGATGCCCTTTCTTTCTCTCACCTGAGTGTTCTAGTTAGGACGTCTAGCACCATGTTGAATAACAGTGGTGAAAGAGGGCATCCTTATATTCTTCCAGATCTTTGAAGAAAGGCTATCTTTTTTTTTACCATTCAGTGTGATACTAGCTATGGGTCTGTCATATGTTGCTTTTATTGTGTTTAGGTATTTTTCTTCTTTCCCAAGTTTTCTGAGGGTTTTTCTCATGAAGAGACGTTGAATTTTATCAAATGCTTTTTCACCATCAATTGAAATGATCATATGGTTTTGTACTTCATTCTGTTAATATGATGTATCACATGGATTAATTTGCTTATGTTGAGTCATCCTTGCATCCCTGGGGTAAATCCCACTTGGTCATGATGAATGCTTTTTTAATGTGCTATTATATTTAGTTCGCTAATATTTTGCTGAGGATTTTTGCACCAATGCTCATAAGGAATATTGGCCTGTAGTTTTCTTTTCTTTTTTTTTTTTTTTAATTTATCCATAACTGGTTTTGGGACCAGGGTAATACAGGCTTCATAGAATGAGTTTGATAGTGTTCCCCTTATTCTCTGTTTATTGGGATACTTTGAGTAGAATCGGCACTAGTTCTTTACATGTTTGATAAAATCCTGCAGTGAAGCTATCAGATCCCAGATTTTTCTTTGCTAGACTTTTCCTTACTAGACTTTTCATTACAGTTTCAATCTTGTTATTCGTTTTTGGTCTGCTCAGGTTTTGAATTTCTTCATGTTTCAATCTTGGTAGATTGTATGTGTCTAGGAATTTATCCATTTCTTCTAGGTTTTCCAATTTATTGGCATAGAGTTGCTTAAAATAACCTCTAATATCTTTTCAATTTCTTCAGTATCAGTTCTAATGCCTCCTTTTGAATCTCTGATTTATTTGGACCTTCTATCTTTTTTAAGTCTGACTAAAGGTTTGTTGATTTTATCTTTTCATAAAACCAACTTTTGGGTTTTTTCTTTTTTTTAATCTTTCATCTTGTTTTCATTTTACTTTCATTTATTTGTGCTTTAATCAAAATTATTTCTTTTATTTTACTAATTTTATATTTAGTTTACTCTTGCTTTTCTAGTTCTTTAAGATGCATTGTTAGGTTTATTATTTGAAGTTTTCTACTTTTTTGATGTAGGCCCTTATAACTATGAACTTTCCTCCAAATACTGCTTTTGCTCTGTCTCACAGGATTTGGCATGTTGTATTTCCATTATCATTTGTTTCAAGAAATTTTTCAATTTCCTTCTTAATTTCTTCATTGACTCTTTGGTCATTCTGGAGCATACTGTTTAATGTCCATGTGTTTGTATAGTTTCCAAAATTCCTCTTATTGTTTTCTATTTTTATTTCATTTTGGTCACAGAAGATACTTGATATTATTTCAATATTTTGAGTTGTTAAAGACTTGTTTTGTGGTGTAATATATGGTTTATTCTTGAGACTGATTCATGTTCCAAAGAGAAGGTATATTCTGCAGCTGTTGAATGAGATGTCCTGTAAATATATATTTAGGTCCATTTAGTCCGTAGTGCAGGAAAAGACTGAGTTGATTTTCTATCTAAGTGATCTTTCCATGCTGCAAGTGGGTGTCAAAGTCTCTAGCTGTTACTATATTCAGGTATATTACTTTCTTTAGCTTTAATAATATTTGCTTTATATATGTGCATATTCCAGTGTTCATTGCATATATATTTACAATTGTTATATCCTCTTGCTGAATTGGTTTATCATGACATAATAAATTTCTTTGTCTATTAATATAGTTTTTCTCTTGAAGTTGATTTTGTATGATATAGCCATACCTACTCTTTTATGGTTTCCATTTGTATCAAATATCTTTTTCCATACCTTATTTTCAGTCTATGGATCTTATTTTTTATCCATTCATCCACTCTAATTCTTTGATTGGAGTGTTTAGTCCATTTACATTCAATGTTATTATTGATAAGTAAGGATATACTGCTGCAATTTTGTTATTTGTTTTCTGGTCTTCTTTTTTTCCCCCTTTCTATCTTCCTTTTAGTGAAAGTGATTTTCCCTGGTGGTATGTTTTAATTCTTGCTTTTAATATTTTGTGTATCTATTGTGTTTTTTGATTTGAAGTTACCATGAGGCCTGCAAATAATCTCTTATAGCCCATTATTTTAAACAAATGACAACTTAACATTGATTGCATAAACAAAAAAAAGCAAAGAAAAAACTAAAACTCTAGACTTACCTTTGTCCCCCCACTTTTTAACATTTTATTGTTTCTATGTATATCTTATTGTACTATGTCTTGAAAAGTTGTAGTTATTATTTTTGATTAGTTCATCTTTTAGTCTTTCTACTCAAGGTATGAGTAGTTTATACACCCCAGTTACAGTGTTATGATATTCTGTGTTTTTCTGTTTATATACTATAATCAGTGAATTTTGTACCTTAAGATAATTTTTATTGCTTATTAACATCCTTTTCTTTCAGATTGAAGAAACTCCTTTAGAATGTCTTGTAGGACAGGTCTGCTATTGATAAAATCCTTCAGTTTTTGTTTGAATGGAAAAGTCTTTATTATTCATGTTTGGAAGATATTTTTGTTGGATATATTTATTATTCTAGGATAAAACGTTTGTCCTTCAGCACTTTAAATATGCCATGCCCAACAACAAGCAATGCAAAAAGAACTCTCTATTCAATAAATGATGTTGAGATAACTGACTAGTCATACACAGAAGACTGAAACTGTACCTCTTCTTTTCGCATTATACAAAAATCAAGTCAAGATAGAGTAAAGATTTCCATGTAAATCTTGACACTATAAAAACTCTGGAAGGAAACCTAGGAAATACCATTCTGGACATTGGCCCTGGTAAAGATTTCATAATGAAGGGTTCAAAAGCAATTGCAACAAAAGCAAAAATTGACAAGTGGGACCTAATTAAAGAGCTTCTGCACAGCAAAATAAGCTATAAAGGCAGTGAACAGACAACATATAGAATAAGAGGAAATATTTGCAAACTATACCTATGACAAAGGTCTAATATCTGGAAATTATAAGGAAGTTAAACAAATCAACAAGCAAAAAACAAGTAACTCCATTAGAACATTGAAAAAGGCCATGAATACTTCTCTAAAGAAGACATACACATGGCCAAAAAGCATATGAAAAAAATGCTCAACATAACTAATTATTAGGGAAATGCAAGTTAAAACCACAATGAGATACCATCTGATACTAGTTAGAATGACTATTATTATGAAATCAAAAAGTAACGGATGCTGGTGAGTTTGTGGAGAAAAGGGCATGCTGTATACTTCTGGTGGAAATTTAAATTAGTTAAACCGTTGTGGAAAACAGTTCAGAGATTTCTCAAAGAACTTAACAAAATGACCATTTGACGCAGCAATCCCATTACTGAGTATATACTAAAGGAAAAGAAGTCATTCTACCTTGAAGACGCATGCACGTGTATATTCATTGCAGCACTATTCTTGATAGTAAAGTCATGGAATCAACCTAGATGCCCATCAATGGTGGACTGGATAATGAAAATGTGGTATATATGCACCATAGAATACTATGCAGCATAAAAATAGTAATATCATGTCCTTTGCAGCAAATGGATGGAGCTGGAGGCCATTATTCTAAGTGAATTAATGCAGAACCAGAGAACCAAATATCATGTACTCTCACTCATAAGTGGGAGCTAAACATTAAGTACACATGGATACAAAGAAGAGAACAACAGACATTGGCACCACTTGAAGGTGAAGGGTGGTAGGAAGGTGAGGATGTAAAAACTACCTATCAGGTACTAAGTTCATTGCCTGAGTGAAGAAATAATCTGTACACCAAACCCCCACAACACACAATTTACTCATGTAACAAATCTGCATATGTATTCTCTGAACTTAAAAGTTAGAAAGAAAAAAATAATAATAAACAAATGAAGAAGTAAATAAATATGTTATGCCACTCTCTCCTGGCTTGTAAAGTTTCCATGAAAAGTCTGCTGCCAGATGTATGGCGGCTCCATTGTATGTTATTTATTTCTTCTCTATTGCTGCCTTCAGGATCCTTTCTTTATGTTTGACCTTAGGGAGTTTGATTACTCAATGTCTTGAGGTAGTCTTATTTGAGTTAAATCTATATGGCATGCTATATAACCTTCTCATGCTTTAGTATTGATATCTTTCTCTAGGTCTTGGGAAGTTCTCTGTTTACTCCCTCTGAATAAACTTTCTATCCCTATTCTCTCTTTCTCTACACCTCCTCTTTAAGGCCAGTAACTCTTAGAATTGTCCTATTGAGTCTATTTTCTAGAACTTATAGATGTGCTTTGTTCTTTTTAATTCTCGTTCCTTTTGTCCCCTCTGTGTATTTTCAAATAACCTGTCTTCAAGTTCACTAATTCTTTCTTCTGTTTTATGAATTCTGCTGTTAAGAGATATATGAATTCATCAATATGTCAATTGCATTTTTCAATGCCAGAATTTCTACTTGATTATTTTTAATTATTTAAATCGCTGTTAAATTTATCTGATAGAATTCTGATTTTTTTCTCTGTGTTATCTTGAATTTCATTGTACTTCCTCAAAACAGGTATATTGAATTGTCTGAAAGATCACGTCTGTATCTCTAGGATTGGTCATTGGTGACTTTCTTAGTTTGTTAGATGAGGTCGTGTTTTCCTGGATGTTCCTGATGCTTATGAATATTTGTTGGTGTCTGGGCATTGAAGACTCTTGGTCTCATTCCTTACTTTCTCCCAAACAGAGTCTCTCCCTCTGTGCTGATCTGCCTGGAGCTAAAGAAGGGGTGACACAAGTAGTCCTGTGACCACAACCACTAGAATCATGCTGTGTCAGACCTGAAGCTAGCATAGCTTTGGGTCTTGCCCAAGTTCCCTGCCAACAAATGTCTAGCTACCACCTATGTTTGCTCAAGGCCCTGGAGCTCTGCAATCAGCAGGTGGTGAAATCAGACAGGCATGTGTTCTTCCCTTCAGGGTGGCATGCTCCCCCCATTCCCAGGTGGCTTCATGGTTGCCATCCAGGATCCAGGGCCTGGAGTCAGAAACCTTAGGCATCTATCTATCCAGGCTGAGCTGGAACACAAGCCATGAGACAAAGTCCTTCCCATTTTTCCCTCCCTTTCCATAAGCAGAGGAGTCTCTCTTCATGGCCACCACTTCCCCAGGCTCATGCTGCATGGTTACTGCTGATATTCATTCAAGGCCCAAGCGCTCTTCAGTCAGCTTGTAGTAAATGCTGCCAGGCCTAGGACTATCCTTTCAGTGTGATGGCCTCTCATCTGGCTCAAGACATGTCTAGAAATATCATCCAAGAGCTAAGGCCTGGAATCAGGGAGGCTGCTTGTGCTGTAACCCACTGTGGCCAAACTGGTACCTAAGCTGAATTTTAGTACTTATGAAGATGATATTTTTGTGTGGATAGTTGTTCAATTTGATTCTCCTGCAGAGGACAATCAATGGAGACTTCTAGTAAACCATCTTACTCTGCCACAGACTCTCATGCACATACATTTTAAATATTTATATAATTTTCTGACCAAATATAAAATTATCTAGTGTTACAATTTTCTTCCTAATCATGGGAAGGAATTTTAGTCACTAAATATGCCTTTTTGGCAATCTTGTTATAAAATATGTTATCAAACACAAAAATTAGAAGATTTGTATAGAATATTGCTTACCAGTTTACTGCACCATTTCCTGTGCTTGCTTCTGCTTCCCTTTATTCTGACTCAAGTATTACCTTGAATAGTTCTTTGGCAGGAGTTCATTGATAACAAATTGTTTTAGACTCTATTTTGGTCTCATTTTGGAATAATAGTTTACTTGAACATTAAAAAAATATGTAGGTTGCATTGTTGTCCCTTACACTATGAAAACATTGCACTGTTTTTTAGTCTATACATTGAGGAAGGGAGTCTATCACCATTTAGTAACTAGACTTTTATTTTTGACAATCTTTTAAGAATAAACTTTACTTTAAATAATTTGTACTTTCACAATAATATAACTACAATGTAGATTTCTTCCTATTTATCCAGGTTAGTACCTAACTGTCAATCTGACAACTCTTCAATTCCAAAATAATGATTATTCAACATCTCTAAAAGTATTACTTTTTTATCATTCTCTCTATTCTTTTCTACACTGGAGACTCAGTAAAGTATGATTAAGTTATCAATCTATCTTCTGTATTTCTTAAATATTGTTTTATGTAATTCAATATAACATTTTCTCTTTATCTAACATGCTGTTTTTCTCAGTACTATTTTCTAAATCAGTAACTTTCTCTTCTGCCATGTCTAGTCTCCATCACATCGGTTGCATTTCTACTTACATACTTAAATTTTCATTTCTAAACTTATAAATTGGTTCTTTTTGCCTGTGCCACTGATCTTATTTTCATTCTGCCTGTTTGGAGTTATAACTTTTTTCTGAATAATGAAGAAAATGGTTTGTCTTTTGAAAATCCTTAGCATAGAAAAGCAATCTAACAGCAGACTTAAAAACTGGCCAATTAAAAAGTATTTAATCTGAAATATTTATAATGCATTTAATTTAGAATATCTGGAATGAGCATTCTGCAGTATTAATTGTGTTGGCTGGTATTCTTACAATTTGAATTATTAATTTGTTTTTGTAATTTTGATTTGTATGGTCATTTTGATTTGACTTGAAGGTTTTGGTTTAAGACTTGTTTTGTGTTATGTAATTATTCTCTGAAAAGAAGCATGTAGTTTTGCAGTTCATTGATGCCTTGGGCTTTTAACCATAAAGTAGTTATTTTACAGGCATTTCAGTGATTTTCCTTTGCAGGGGTGTTGTTTACATTGCAAATCCACTTACAGAGACAAAGATTAGCTCAATTCAGCTCAGCATCATGCGGCTCTTCCTTTTTTTCACCTTCCTAGTCCTGTAGTTTTCAGTAAAAGAATAATCACATGAGGTAATTTGGGAATATTTTAATAACCATTATGTGAAAGAAAATAACAGAGACCCAGCTTCTAGCATTAAGAATGGCTTAGATCATTCTACCATAAGGACACATGCACACGAATGTTCATTGCAGCAC
>CAUYQU010090857.1:0-48053 GCA_963574635.1 Cheracebus regulus
CCTACTGACCTTCCCAGCTGAAAGGGTTAGGCGAAGTAAATCAGACTAGAATTCATTCCGAAGGTCTTTGACTTTTTCTAGCTTTTTTTGAGATGGAGTCTCGCTCTGTCGCCCAGGCTGGAGTGCAGTGGCACAATCTCACCTCACTGCAACCTCTGCCTCCCAGGTTCATGCAATTCTTCTGCCTCAGCAGACTTTTTCTAGCTTTTAATGACCAAAGTTTTTAGATAATTGAGTTTCAGGATTATCTGATCACCTTTGTTGGGTCAATTTTGCCTCTCTTCAAATACCTGAGAGTGATTTTTTTTCATGTATTATTTTTGGGGTCTCTCCTTTTCTTTCTTTATCCATTCCTTGCACAAAGAACTGACAGTTTCTGAAGCCACTGCCCCCAGGAATTTGGTTCTTTTATTTAAAAAAAAATTTTTTTTTTTAAGGTTCCACTTTCTATGGGTTTAGAAAAGCAGAATTTGCTTCTTTTAACAACAGCTACTTCTCTGCCTGGGCTCTCTCTCTCGAAAAAGCTCATTCAAGGATCCCCTTATCCCAAAGTGCCAAGTAGAAATTGTGTAAAGTGATTTAATTCAGATGCTGTGTATCAGGCTTAAAATCCAATAGATATGTATGTAATTGTCTGAATATTTTCTGCAGTAAAAGATTGAAGCCTAAGGTCTAACTCCCATTGCAGTTTTGTAGTCACTGGGGACAGTGCCAGCTACATAAATTGCAGGGCCCAGTGCAAATGGAAAATGAGTGGTCTCTTGTTCAAAAGTTATTAAAAATTCAAGACAGTAACAGCAGATCATCAAACCAAGAATGGGGGCCAGGCGTGGTGGTTCATTCCTGTAATCCCAACACTTTGGGAGGCTGAGGTGGGTGGATCACCTGAGGTCAGGGGTTTGAGACCAGCTTGTCCAACATGGTAAAACTCCATCTCTACTAAAAATACAAAATTAGCTGGATGTAGTGGTGCATACCTGTAATCCCAGCTACTTGGGAGGCTGAGGCCGGAGAATCACTTGAACCCTAGAGGCAGAGGTTGCAGTGAGCTGAGATCACGCCATTGCACTCCAGCTAGGCAAGAAGAGCAAAATGCCATCTCAAAAAAAAAAAAAAAAAAAAAAACCAACCCTAAGCATAAGGCCCTTTTGAGTACAAGGCCTTGAGCAACAACAGCATAGCTCATCCACCCAGGAAGCCAGGCCTGCGTGGAGCTCACAAATCAGAATCTGGGGAATCCTACTGAAAAAAAAATCTAATTTCTGGGGCCTACCAGAATCTCTGGGATAATATCTGAGAATTGACTTTTTTTGTTTTTTTTAATACAGGATCTTGCTCTGTTGCCCAGGCTGGAGTACAGTGGCTCACTGTAGCCTCGACCTCCTAGGCTAAAGTAAACCTCCAACCTCAGCCTTCCAAGTAGCTGGGACCACAGGTGTGCTCACACCGGTTATTTTTAAAAGGGTATCACTGTGTTGCCCAGGCTGGTCTTGAACTCCTGGACTCAGGTGATCCTCCTGCCTCAGCCTCCCAAAGTGCTGGGATTACAGAAGTGAGCCACTGTGACCAGCCAGAAATAACATTCGTAATAACCTCTGTAGATGTTGACTTTTGAGAATCTCACATCTATTTTCTTCTTCATTTGCTTCAGAAAAAGAAAAAGCAATTTTATTTATTTTTTATTTTTTGTTTTTTATTTTTATTTTTTTAAAGACGGGATTTCACCATGTTGGTCAGGCTGGTCTTGAACTCCTGACCTCAGGTGATCCGCCCACCTTGGCCTCCAAAGTGCTTGGATTACAGGCGTGAGCCACTACACCCGGCCTTTTTTTTTTTGGTGATGGAGTCTCGCTCTGTTACCAGGCTGGGGTGCAGTGGTGCGATCTCGGTTCACTGCAACCTCTGCCTCCTGGGTTCAAGTGATTCCCCTACCTCAGCCTCCCAAAGTAGCTGAGACTACAGGCATGTGCCACCATGCCTGGCTAATTTTGTATTTTTAGTAGAGACAGGGTTATCTCCATGTTGGTCAGGCTGGTCTCGAACTCCAGGTGATCTACCCACCTTGGCCTCCCAAAGTGCTGGGATTACAGGCATGAGCCAACGTGCCAGTTCTGTTTTTTTGGTTTTGCTTTGTTCTGTTAAGAGACAGAGTAACCCTCTATCACCCAGGCTGGAGTGCAGTGGTGTGATCATAGCTCAAAGCAGTGTTGATCTCCTGGGCTCAAGTGATCCTCCTACCTCAGCCTCCTGAGTAGCTGGAACTACAAGTGTATACCAGCCACCATGCCTGGCTTTTTATTTTTATTTCTATAGAGACGGACTCTCACTATGTTTCCCAGGCTGGTCTTGAACTCTGGCTTCAAGTGGTCCTCCTATCTTGGCCTTCCAAAGTGCTGGGATTACAGGTGTGAGCCACCATGCCTGGCCAATTTCATTTTATTTTATTTTTTTCTGAGACAGAGTTTGGTTCTGTGCCCCAGGTTGGAGTACAGTGGTGCGACCTTGGCTCACTGCAGCCTCCATCTCCTGGGTTCAATGGATTCTTGTACCTCAGCCACTGAGTAACTAGGATTATAGGTGTGCACCACCATACTCAGCTAATTTTTGTATTTTTATTAGAGACAAGGTTTCAACCTGTTGGCCAGGCTGGTCTCAAACTCCTGACCTTAAGTGATCTGCCTGCCTCTGCTTCCCAAAGTGAGCCACCTTGCCTGACCCCAATTCTCTTTTAAAAGTGTTTGGCTCACTTTCTTAGATGGGCAACTGAGAGCACTTAGGTTGCATCTCTGGCAGCATTTTTTGAGCTCTCTCACACTTTCTCTGTTTTCCTTTCTCCCCTATCTTCTTTTGTTTTACACTTTTCTTGGGCCTGCCAGCAATACCCAGACTTTTGATGTCTGGATTTTTCAGTAAAAGTTTTATTTTTGCTAGAGCCCACTTTTCCTACCCAGTTTTGCTTTTGCTTCTAATCTAAACCAACAGAAAAGGAAAACAAAATAAATATTAGAGAAAGAAAGTTATGAGAACAATCTTAATCCCTAACTTAGTGATTATTTAGTCACAATCACTGGAATTGAATTCCAGATCAGTTCTTCTTCCTCTGCAGTCCTTGCAGCTTATTTTTGCAAACTGTCACTTCATCAAATTGCGACCTCAAGGGCTTAGGAATTCATCCCGTGTAACCTGATGAAAGAATTCATATCAAACTATCCTGACTAAACCTGGTCCTGAGTTCTGAGTTTAGCTGTACATCACGTGATATTGCAAGGTTAATAAACCTCTTTATATTATAGATTTAACGTTTTAGCACAACAAATAAAATGCTCTTTTTTTTGGCTTCCAGTTCTGTGTGTGTGGGTGAGTGCTTAAGCAGCTACCGAGTGGAACAGATGCTGTCTTGAATTTTTCCTTAATAAAAAGCGGACAGATTTTTAATTAACAGGTGCTTCTAAATTACTTAAGAAATGATTTTTTCTTTATTGATTTCATCTGTATTTCCTGTTTTTCAGAAGTTGTAACTTCTTTTTCTGAGATGGAGTCTCGCTGTGTCACCAGGGTGGAGTGCAGTGGTGCAATCTGTGCTCACTGCAACCTCTGCCTCCTGGGTTCAAGCGATTCTTCTGCCTCAGCCTCCCTCAGAAGTGATTCTTCTGCCTCAGCCTCCCTCAGAAGTGATTCTTCTGCCTCAGACTATAGCTGGGACTGCAGGTGTGCGCTACCACGCCCAGCTAATTTTTGTATTTTTAGTAGAGATGGGGTTTCACCATGTTGGCCAGGACGGTCTCGATCTCTTGACCTTGTGATCTGCCTAAAAGTGTTGGTATTACAGGCGTGAGCAACTGTGCCCAACCATAGTTGTAGCTTCTAACACACATCTTTATTACTCTATATTTTTAAAGTAATGAAAACTTTGTGTTTCTATTTTCGTTATCACAGCAAAGGAGAGCGATTAAATGGAAACAACCTTTTATAACTTTGAAATATTATGTAATCCTGGCATTCTTAAAAAAATTTTTTTGCTTGTCTTTTACTTTGGCAATATACTTGTATCTAAAGATATATAAAGAACACTAGGCCAAGTGTGGTGGCTCAGGCCTGTAGTTCCAGCACTCTGGGAGGCCAAGGTGGGCAGATCGCAAGGTCAGGAGATTGAGACCATCCTGGCCAACATGGTGAAACCCTGTCTCTACTAAAAATACAAAAGTTAGCTAGGCATGTTGGCACATGACTGTAGTCCCAGCAACTCAGGAGGCTGAGGCAGGAGAATCACTTGAACCTGGGAGGCAGAGGTTGCAGTGAGCCCAGATCACACCACTGAACTCCACCCAGTCTGGTGACAGAGCGAGACTCTGTCTCAAAAAAAAAAAAAAAGAACACTGATGGCCAGGCATGGTGGCTCACGCCTATATTCCAACACTTTGGGAGGCTGAGGCAGGCAGATCACTTGAGGTCAGAAGTTCAAGACCAGCCTGGTCACCATGGTGAAAACCCCTTTCTACTAAAAATACAAAAATTAGTCCAGACGTGGTGGCTCATGCCTATAATCCCAGTGAGGGAATGTGTTCTCTTTCCGGGTCCACAAGGGAGCATAGTTTTATGGGCAAGAACTTCCCAGTGCCATGACCCCCTCCCATCTCTCTCCATCTGGCAGATTTAACGGTCTCTGTTTTAATTTTCGCAGGCGTGGGAAGAATCAAAAAGTCAATCACTCAAGTGGAAGTTCTAAGGAGGTCCTTTCATTGGCCAGAGGTCTTGGAGAAGTGGGGGTTCCTCCCAGGTTAAACGTTCCCTTCGTCCACCCCGCTTCAGACACAGTGTTTGGATCCCCTTCCGCCCTTGTGGAAGCCGTCTTTCTCTCTCCCTGGATTTCCCCTCTGGAGTCCCCTTCCATACTCTTCACGGAAGTTTTCTCTTCTTTTTCTCTTCCTCTACCTAAAATAAAATCACTTTTCCGCAAAAACTCTGTTTGGGGTCTGGTATTTACGAGCACTTCTGGTCCCCTGTCTCATTCTTGAGAGAGCAGGAGACCAAGAACCTTGGAGAAATGTCCTCTTAGGGGAGCTGAGGGCTCCCCTGAACCCCTGAACCCCAACACCAGCACTTTGGGAGGCCAAGGCAGGCAGATAAGGAGGTCAAGAGATTGAGACCATCCTGGCTAACGTAGTGAAACTCCGTCTCTACTAAAAATACAAAAAATTAGCTGGGCCTGGTGGCGTGTGCCTGTAGTCCCAGCTGCTCAGGCGGCTGAGGCAGGAGAATCACTTGCACCTGGGAGGCAAAGGTTGCAGTGAACCGAGATTGTGCCACTGCACTCTAGCCTAGTGACAGAGCTAGACTCCATCTCAAAAAACAAACAAACAAACAAAAATTAGCCAGGTGTGGTGGCACAGGCATGTGATTCCAGCTATTGGGGAGGCTGAGGTATGAGAATCACTTGAATCCAGGAGGTGGAGGTTGCAGTGAGTAGATTGTGCCAATGCACTCCAGCTTGGGTGACAAAGCCAGAGTCTGTCTCAAAAAAAAAAGAAAAGAAAAGAGAACAGTTACAGCTCAACAATAAAGAGGGGAAACAACCCCGTTTTTAAAAATTGGGCCAAAAGTTAAACAGACACATCACAAAAGAAAATATAAGAAAGGCCAATAAACACATGAAAAGTCTCAACATTATTAATAATCAGGAAAAGGCAAATTAAAACCACAATGAGATAACACTAACGTATCCACATGAATAGCTAAAATAAAAAATTTGACAATAATAAGGGTTAGCAAGGATGTGGAACAACTGGAAATCTCATATTGTTGCTGGTGAGGGTGTGGTGGCACATGCCTATAATCCCAGCTACTCAGGAGGCTGAGGCAGGAGAAACGTTTGAACTCAGGAGGCAGAGGTTGCGGTGAGCCGAGATTGTGTCATTGCACTCCAGCCTGGGCAACAAGAGTGAAACTCTGTCTCAAAAATAAAATAAAATAAAACAATTAATTGGCGAACTCGGTGGCTCACGCCTGTAATCCCAGAACTTTGGGAGGCCAAGGTGGGTGGATCACCTGAGTTCAGGAGTTTGAGGCCAGCCTGGGCAACATGGTGAAACCTCGTCTCTACTAAAAATACAAAAAATTGGCCGGGTATGGTGGCACATGCCTATAATCCCAGCTACTCAGGGGCTGAGGTAGAAGAATCATTTGAACCGGGGAGGCAGAGGTTGCAGTGAGCTAAGATTTCACTATTGCAGTCTAGCCTGAGCAACAAGAGTGAAACTCTGCCTCAAAAAAAAAAAAAGAAAAAAAGAAACCATTAAAAAAATAAAATTAGCAAGGCACGGTGGCACATGCCTGTAATCCCTGCTACTTGGGAGGCTGATATAGGAGGGTTGTTTGTGCCCAGGAGATCGAGGCTGCAGTGAGCCATGATTGCGTCACTGCACTTCATCCTGGGTGACAGGGTGACATCCTGTCTCACAAAACAACAACAACAAAAACTAGAAATTACCCAAACATTCATCAATGGGTAAATGGATAAACAAATGGAATACTACTTAGCAACCAAAAGTAATGAACTACTGAGGTATACGATAGCATGAATGAAACTCAAAAAAACCGATGCTGAGAGAAATATGACAGAACAAAAGAGTAGATATTGCATGATTCCGTTAATGGGAAATTCTAGAAGAGGCCAAACCAATCCATAGTGAAAGAAAGAGTATTAGTGGTTGCCTGGAGCCAGGCTTGGGAGAGGAAATACTGATTCCAAACAGGCATGGGGGAATTGGGGGGTAGGTGTTGGAAACAATCTACATTTTGACATTTTGATTGAGGTTAGGCTTCCATGGGAGTATACATTTGTCAAACCTCATTTGAACTGTACACTTAAAAAAAAGAGTGCATTTTATATAAAATATACTTCAATAAAGTTGTTTTTTTCAACTACTAAAAAAGTTCAGAGAAGCCTCTAATACATATTCACATACATACCACCTAGGATTAATAAATGTTAAACATTTTGTTATTTGCTTCATCTTTCTTCATCCAGAAGAAATGAAATATTACAGATAAAGATGATATCTCCATAGCTCCCAGACCTATTCTTCACCCCTTCCCATCAGCAAGTACATTCCTAAAGTTGTATTTATCCTTTCTGTCCATCTAAAAATGTATTCACAGACAACTTCATTTTATTGATAAGGGTATCAAAGTTTAACAAGAGCTAACGCACTGCCATAGTTAAACAATGCCTTGGCAGCAGCACAGCCAGTAATGATATTCTATCTTATGTTCAATCTGCAGGGCTATGTTACCTAACCTGTGTTTGAGGAGCTGCTTATGTAATTACATAATTATTGGAGGGCTTATTCTGCTTGTTCCCCTCAGTTTTAAACATGACTACGACTTGGCACAAATTGGAATTTAGCGTGTTATGATGTTTCTCTAAATTTTCAAAATGCACTGCTTGTAAACTTTCAAATCCAAGATTAATGTAGTTTTAAACAATATAGCAATTTGTTATCAGTGATTTATTTGCAATTAAGACGGAACACAGAGATTTATGTATTTCCCTCTAATTTTATCAAACATATTGCTAGACTGTTTGCAAAGCACCTAATACCACTGAATCCTAAATAGCTGGCTGGATTTCACTGTTTTATGGATACTACATAAGACAATCAGAGGGACTGATTTGATGACATTCCTTGCCCTTTAGATTTATCTTTTTTTAAGTGTATCTTCTATATTGTTCAGATTTTCCCCTCAGTTCTAATGTTTATACTTTGAAAGTTGATAAATATTGGGGCTGAAAAGAAGAGTTTGGGCTACTATTAAGTATTTTGTAATAATGAAGCTGATAATTTATGTTTGTAATTTTTTTTTTTAACTCACAGACACAGGTCTCTGAAAGGATATTACTAATTCTGGTTTTCACTGGCAAAGTAATTTGTCTTTTCCTATTCCTAAAAGTAGAAATGGTTCTGATAAGAAAAATAATAAATGAAACAAATTATCTTTTCTCTATAAGAGAAAAAACAAAAACGAGTTGCAAACTCAAGTTTAAATTCACACTGGGGTTGAGAGTATTTTTTCCTGTTAGAATTTGAAAGTTGGTTAGGTATAGTGGCTCATGCCTATAATCCCAACACTTTGGGAGGTGGGAGGATTGCTTGAGTCCAGGAGTTTGAGACCAGCCTGGGCAACATAGTGAGAATGTGTCTCTATTTTTATGGAAAAAAAAAAACATGACAATTTGAAAGCTGAATGTTCATTTGCTTGAAGCTTTAAATATATATAGATACATTTTTTTTTTTTTAAAAAAGAGATAGGGTCTCACTCTGTTGCCCAGGTTGGAGTGCAGTGGTGCCAACATAGCTCACGGCAGCCTGGAACTCCTGGGCTCAAGTGATCCTCCAGCCTTGGCTTCTGGAGTAGCTGGGACTACAGGTGCACACTATCATGCCTTATATATATATTTAATACTCATTGGCTATTGCCGTGCATATCACATGCTGTCCATCATGTCAGCAACATAGTATAGTGTCACTGAAGCCACACTGGATTATGAATGTGACTCACCTAGTGATGAGTCTTTCTTTTCAATAACATCTAATAATTGTAGAGATGACTCCATCACACTAGTTGAGCCACAGGGCACTGTTGGGTCACTGGCGACTGGCATGTGGGGTAAAGGTGGAAGGGAATCATTTTTGGTGCTGCAGAAGAAAAGAGAATCTACCCTCCTGTGGAGTAGTGTGATACCCTAAGAATGGAGAGAACAGAGATTCTCAAGATCTGCAGCTGATGCTGGAGAATGGGACATTTGACTGAATTTTTCTTGTTTTTTGGACAGCTAATCAGAAGACTATATATAAAGATTAGTAATTGAAGTATGGTCAGGGAGAGGGCCTGAAAAATCTGCTTTGGAATATTTAATGGTGACATTTAGATAAGGGTTAAGGGTGAAGCCAGCCTTATGGATGTGGGGATCAGGGGAATGTTCCTCAGGTGCTCAGGTCAGGGACAGTGGCAACATCCTCAATAGCTAAGGAGGTGTGGGCATTTTGAGGAAATGATGTGGTTTGTTTCATCACTATTTGAGCATCAGGAACTCACAGTAGTGATCCGTGAATGGGATCAAGGTAGCTGACTGAGAATAAGGTGTGAAACTCTGGGTAAAATGATAAGGCTGTCTCTCACCTGGTTCAGTAGACGGTGAACTGTTCCAGAGGTTGCTTCTTCTTTTTCTTTTCTTTTTTTTTTTTTTCTTTTGAGATGGGGGTCCCTCTTGTTGCCCAGGCTGGAGTGCAATGGCATGATCTCGGCTCACCGAAACCTCTACCTCCCGGGTTCAAGCGAGTCTCCTGCCTCAGCCTCCTGAGTAGCTGGGATTACAGGCATGTGCCACCATGCCCAGCTAATTTTGTATTTTTTAGTAGAGATGAGGTTTTTCCATGTTGGTCAGGCTGGTTTTGAACTCCTGACCTCAAGTGATCTGCTCACCTTGGCCTCCCAAAGTGCTGGGATTACAGGTGTGAGCCACTGCACTTGGCCTGTCAAAGCAGAGTCTTTAAGAGAAAGGGATGCAGGGAAGATTGGAGATCTTTCAAAGAATCTCTTTTTAAAAAAATTATCTATTTTGTTGTAGTTCTGTCACCTTTAGTGGACCCTTTATTAAGCCTAAGAATCTTATACTTCTCATGTCTGCTCTATGTGAGTTGGTGTAATTGATCAAATTCGTAATCCAGAAATACCTGTATTCTGTTTCTGATGTTCTGAGGAGGTGTACAGTTGTCTTCCTTGATTTCAACCCCTAAAGCTTTATATCTTTACCTGGGAACATGAAAGTCATTATTATGTCTTTCACGAATTATGTAAACTTAAAAAAATTTATATTTTCAATGTAAACTACCCCTTGGAGGAAATTAGTTTCTTTAAAATTTATTTCCTAATTTTAATTTATACTAGTCTTATTTCTTTCAAGATTAAATGAGTGGGCCTTAGTTCTGTATTATGGTCTTTATATTTATTTATTTATTTATTTATTCATTAATTCATTCCTGAGACGAAGTCTCTCTCTGTCGCCCACAGTGGAGTGCAGTAGCGGGATCTCGGCTCAATGCAACCTCTAATTTTTTTGTGTTTTTAGTAGAGACGGGGTTTTACCATGTTGGCCAGGCTGGTCTGGAACTCCTGACCTCAGATGATCTGCCCGCCTCAGCTTCCCAAAGTGCTGGGATTACAGGTGTGAGCCAACGCGTCCGGCTCTTAATTATGTTGTGATTTCAGTAGCTATACTTTTTAAAACTTACATTTCCAGAATGAAGACTTCCATATTTTTGTTATTTTGTCTTCACATATAATACTCCGGCTCCCTTGCGACCTATCAGCTTTTTCCTACACCCTTTGTTGTTATCTCTTGCTGTGGTACAACCAGAAGGACAATAAGCTGTGGGCACGGGCTCTCCCTAAATCCTATGGATTTCCTTTAGTCAATAACCAGACTTTTGATAGTTAAGGCACTTACGCCTGAAGAATGTGATAAATTCCTCCTACTGAATGTAAAGAACTATTTTTCTATGCAGACTAACACCTATATTCACTTTCCTTATAGAATGTGTAACCAAATCTGTTCCTGGCTTCTAAAGAAGTTAGAATTCAATGTAAAGCTCACTTGTAGAAAATTACTCATTCTGGGTAAGTGGACACAGGTATTTAGGGCGTAAGTAGTTTCTTATACCATTATTTAACATCATTTTAAAAATCGCTCTGAATTAATACGTATTTTAAGAGTTTTTTTTTTTTAATAGAAGTGGTAGAGCATAAATTATAATCTTTAATAAGGTAATAAAAGGCAAACACAATTGCTCTGGGCAAAAGTTGGCTAATGCTTTCGGATTTATTTCCTAAATCTTCACAGACGACGCTCAGCATCCTATCAGCCCTTGGCAGAGACACATGCTCCAGCCTAAATCCACTAAATTCTGGCTCTCGCCCAAAGTGTGTAGCCAGTATCCATAGAGACTGGGAAAACCATCCTCAAGCCAGGGCGGCCTTCTCCTCCTGAGATCTAAATTGCTTCCTTTTTCGGCGGGAGGAAAAACTCCGAGGTGTTGTGTGAGCGTCTAAGGAGCGCACGTTCCTCCGTCCCTCGACGCCCGGTGTAGTTTTCGCTGAGTTCCTGGCAGAACCACAGCTCCCATGATGCACCCAGGTTTTAGAGCGGTCAGAGGGGCAGCTTCCGGTTTAGGACACCGCGGCTGCGCACAGAGTGTAGTCTTATTGGCTCGAACCGCCTCGTGCGACGCGCGTCACGGCGACGTGGGGGCGGGGAGACGCGGCGGCGGTGGCGGCGGCGGTCGCGGTCGCGGCGGGTGGAGCGCGATTCCAGAAGCGGCATCGCGGCGGCGGCAGCGGCGGTGATTACACCGGGTTGGGCCCCCTCCCTCCTCCGTTCCCCTCTCCTCCCCCCCTCCCCTCAGCCGTGGTTCCTGAGAAGTCCGAGACGCGCGGCGACGTGGCGACGGGCTCCAGGTGAGGGTCTCGGAGTGTGGGCGCCGTTTCCTGGGCGCAGAGGGAGAGCCTCGGGTCGGGGGGAGGTGAGGGCTGAGGGGACGAGTGTCCCCGGCGCGGGTCGGAGAGCGCGCGTTCGGCCGGGCCCGCAACTTGATCCCTAACTCTGACATGCCGCCCGGCGAGGGGTGCGGTGGTCCGACGGGCGGCCGTGGGGGCCCTGGAGCCGCTCTCCTTGCGACTACAGTCGGAGGAGCCCGGCGCCCACCGCCCGCCTCGTCGCGCCTGTCGCGGCGAAGGGTCGGAGCCCGCCGCCCTCAGCTCTGCTCACCTTTGGGTGCAGTTGCTCCCGCTCACTGTCCGCGGAGAGGATCTGCCCGCCCCTCTTCGTTTCCGTCTGTTCTATCACTTTAGGAATTTCTTTGGTGGAGGCTTTGGATGGGCTCTCTAAGCACTACTTTCAGTGACTGGGGTGGAGAGAGTTCCATCACCTTTCTCAGGTGGCGCGTAAGGCAGCCTGCTTGGTACCTTGGGTCCTGTTCTCCCAAGCCCCAGTCCGTCAGTGTTCGCTTCTTTTAAAATTACTGATAACAGTGATATAAATCAGTTTTTAAGGGGCTCGGAGAGAGTTTGAATTGGAAACGGATACTCTTTTTCTCCTCCTGGCTTTTGACCTTGATTTAAACGTTTGCCTCTGAAATTTTGACAACTTCGTAAAATGGTCCAAAAGTGAATTTTGGTAGAAAGGTTTAAATGCCTAATTGGGATTTTATGGGGTACGGTGACTTTGTTGCTGGTTTTCTTTTTTCTTTCTTTTTTTTTTAGTAGGATGGTCTTTAAATTTTTTGACTCTCGGTTTCTGAGACTTGGTTATTGTCCCATTTATGTTCCAAAAGCAGACTTTTTAACCACCCCTTCCTCTCACCAAGGGAATCCCTTTAAACGCCAAGAAATCTGTCATAACATTTAAAATTATTTGATCACAAAACTTCTCCAAATGAAATGTTAAAAATTCCTTCAGAAAAAAATCTTTCTACCCATAGCTTTATTTTTTGCGGGGAGATTATAAATCTTGTCAGTTCTAATGTTTGAAGTGTCCTCTTATCAAAGGCCACTCTTAATGTCTCCTTAAACGACTCTTAGATAATTCCTAGATGTTTTCATCGGTTCTTATAAATTTGTTGTCAGAGTGCTGATTGTGATGATCTGTAACCAAAATTATTTCATCAGTAAAGATTTCCACACGTGGTGGCAGCTGCTTGTTGGTGAATTATGAAATTTGAAAAAATTGCAAGTTAAATGTGAGAGGCATATTTCTTTTAACTTCTGATTGTAACTGTCTGCCCACCAGTATACGTTCCTATCTAGACTTTGGTCTGGTTAGCAGATTTCCTCTTTTTATTTGGCACTAGGAATGAAAGTAGGATTTCCAGAGCCTGTAAGAGTTTTTTTTTTTTGTTTTGTTTTGTTTTTTCCCCCTATCTCTTAGGCTCCTTGTATGAATTTATAAATGAATGGGGTTTTCTATCAATACTATCAGTTTAGCTGGGGCACCTTTTTTTTTTTTAAGTATAAATCACATTTCGTTTCCCAAAATGAAAATAATTTTATTCTTTTTTTCACAGATTGACAAATTTTACAGCCTGCAGGCCAAGTCCTGCCAGTTGCCTCTTTTTGTAAATAAAGATGTTATTAGGCCTGGCACGGTGGCACATGCAGGTGATCCCATCACTTTGGGAGGCTGAGACAGGCATATAACTTGAGGTCAGGAGTTTGAGACCAGCCTGGCCAACATAGTGAAAGCCCGTCTTTATTAAAACTACGAAAATTAGCCAGGTATGGTGGCGCATGCCTGTAATCCCGGCTACCCTGGAGACTGAGGCTGAAGAATGGTTTGAACCCGGGAGGTGGAGGTTGTAGTGAGCTGAGATTGTGCCGTTGCACTCCAGCCTAGGCAACAAGAGGGAAACTCCATCTCAAAAAAAAAAAAAGTTTTTGTTAGAACATAGCCATTTGCAGTTGTTTAGGTATTGTCTGTGGTTTCTTTTGTGGTACAGCAGCAGAGTTGATTAGTTGTGCCTGAGACCCGTATGGCCTGTGATACCTAAATATTTATTTACAATGTGGCCCTTAATAGAAAAAGTTTGACAAGCTTCATTAAAAATGATACATAGTCAACTTTGAAAACTCAGATGAGTCCCTAAATTGCAAAGGAGAAAGTAAAAATTATCTACAAGTACACCACTCAGGGACTGTTTTTGTGTGATTATCTTTATAGAACCTGTTGGTGATTATTTTTTATATAAATGAACTCTGAACTCAAATTGTTAAATGTTGGTTTGTAATTACTTTTTTTTTTTTTTTGGTGGTGGTGGGGGACAGAGTTTTGCTCTTGTTGCCCAGGCTGGAGTGCAATGGGGTGATCTCGGCTCACTGCAACCTGCACTTCCTGGGGTTCAAGCGATTCTCCTGTCTCAGCCTCCTGAGTGGCTGGGATTACACCACCATGCCTGGCTAACTTTTTTCTTCTTTTTTTTTGTTGTATTTTTAGTAGAGATGGAGTTTCACCATCTTGTCCAGGCTGGTCTCAAACTCCTGACCTCAGGTGATTCACCTACCTTGGCTTCCCAAAGTGCTGGGATTACAGGCGTGAGCAACCGCTCAACCGTGTAATCTGTCTTTTAAAAAAGTATGTCATTATTTGTATTTGGTTTTTCTTTTTCTTTTTTTTTTTTTTGGTGCTGTGACTCGGATTGTATTTGGTTTTTGAATGCTTTTGTATTTTCTGCATTTGCAATCTTTCTATAAAGGGGCTTATGAACCAGGTGTTCCTGATTTGTCTTACCAGTCAAGATTTAAAAAGAAAATTCAGGAATAATAAAATGCTTGGTAATGAAGATGCTGATAGTTAACATTTATTGAGCACTTAACTATGTACTAGACAATTTTCCACTACTTTATATGTATTAAATTATTTAATTGCTGTGGCAGCTGTGTGAGTACATACAATGATTTCTGTTATACAGGTGAGGAAACTAAGGCAAGGAGAAAAATTAAGTAACTGTTGAAGTTTATCAGCTAGCAGATAGATGGTGGAGCTAGGATTTGAATTCATGCAGTCTGATTTGAGAACCCAAATTCTTAGCAATATGCTACAGAGCCTCTCCTTATATTATTGCTCAGTGTAGATAGTTTAGACAGTCCAGAGATATACAGTCATCCCTTGGTGTCTGTAGGGATTGTTTCCAGGACCTTTCATGGATACCAAGATCCACAGATGCGATGGCATAGTATTTGCATATTACCTGTGCATATCCTCCCAAATACTTCATATCATTTTTAGTTTACTTATACCTAATACAATGTAAATGATATGTAAATAGTTGTTACACTGTATTGTTTATGGAATAAAGACAAGAAAAAAAAGTTTACACGTTCCAAATACGCAATATTAAAAAAATTTTTTTGGATCCAAGCTTGGTCAAATCCACAGACATAGTTTACATAGGGCTGTGTTGCAGTTTTGTTTTTTGTTTTTTTTTTTTTCAGGATTTCTGTAGCTCAGGCTGGAGTGCACTGGTGCCATCATGGCTCTGCAGCCTCAACCTCCCAGGCTGAAGTGATCCTCCCGCCTTAGCCTCTCAAAGTGTTGGAATTATAGGCATGAGCCATTGCACTTGGCCAAGAGTTTTTTTTTTTTTTTTTTTAAATGGGATCAAGCCCCATGGTGACTTGTGCCTGTAGTCCCAGCTACTTGGGAGGTTGAGGTGGGAGGACTGCTTAAGGCCAGGAGTTTGAGACCAGTCTGAGCAACATAGCATGACTCTTTGTCTCTTAAAAAAAAAAAAAGAAAGTGGGCTGGGTGTGGTGGCTTATGCCTGTAATCTCTGCACTTTGGGAGGCTGAGGCAAGTGGATCACTGAGGTCAGGAGTTCGAGGCCAGCCTGGCCAACATGATGAAACCCTGTTTCTACTAAAAATACAGAAAAAATAGTGGGGCTTAGTAGCACATCCCCCTATAATCCCAGCCACTTAGGAGGCGGAGGCAGGAGAATCGTTTGAATTGCTTGAACCTGGGAGGCGGAGGTTGCAGTGAGCTGAGATCACACCACTGCACTCCAACCTAGGCAACAAGAGCAAAACTGTCTCAAAAAAAAAAAAAAGTGACCAAACCAATCATTTAGTGTGTGCTTTTTGGTGGTTTTCAAGCTACAGTGCTTTTGGACTTTTTAATGTAAACATTCTTGATTTATTCCTTTTCAGATTAATGACAAAATATATATATTTTTGGGAATGGAAGACTGGCTCAGATGTTACTTTTTGTCTCTTTCTCTTTCTCCCTCCCTTCCTCCCTTCCTTTCCCTTCCTTTCCCTTCCTTTCCCTCCCTTCCTTCCTTCTTTTCCCTTCCTCCCTTCCTTCTTTTCCCTGCTTCCTTCCCTTCCTTCCTTCCTTTTTTTTCCTCCCTCCCTCCCTCCCTTCCTCGCTCCCTTCCTCCTTTCCTTCCTTATCTCATAGGGGCAGCAGCTTTTTCCCAAAGGAATGCTTATTTTTTGACTGGACATTTTGACTATACCTAATTGTCGAAGTTCTTCTTTTTTTTCTTTATCTCTGGATTTGGAAAATGGATTCACTTTGGTTTTCTTCCTCGTAAATTCTTTTTGGTCTGTCCAGCCATTGCAATTGCTAATCATGTCTCCTTGTCAGACTTTGGTTTTTTTGAAGGTCGTCAATGTTTGAAAAAATTACTTGCTTCTTATCACTATCTATTTCAATACATTTCCTCTTGAACTTTCCCTAGGGGCAGCTCTGAAATTTTTCCTTAGTTGAGCCATGCAGATTTTCTAGAAGTCATCCTTTAGCTTTGGCTTTCCACTCCTCCATAGGTGCCGTTCAGCTTCTTGGAGATCTCTTGCAGTTTCTACTCATCAACAGATTCACCAGCAGCACTCTCCTTCTCACTGAGACTGGTGCTTCCCCACCTATCTTTATCATTTTTATCCTTTTCTTTTTCTTCTTTTTTATTTTTATTTTTTTAGATGGGGTCTTACTCTATTGCCCAGGTTGGAGTATAGTGGTGCAATCATAGCACACTGCAACCTCTGCTTCCTGGGCTCAAGTGATCCTCCCACTTCAGCTTCCCAAGTAGTTGGGATTACAGGCATGCACCATCATGCCTGGCCAATGTTTGTATTTTTTTGTAGAAATGGGGTTTTGCCAAGTTATCCAGGCTGGTCTTGAACTTCTGGCCTCAAGTGATCCTCCTCCCTCAGACTCTTGAATAGCTGGATTTAGCAGGCAGGAGCCATTGTGCCTGGCCTTATTCTTACACTCTTGATTTTATTGGGGTCTCTGTCAGCCTACCCTGGGATTTATTCTGCATCATCTGAAGATTTGGGAGAACTGAATCACAGTTGTAGTAGACATCGTCATATTCTTAACCTTGTGTGTTTTAAACTGGGATAGGTCTTAAGGAAGGTCTTCTCTCATGGCTAGGGGACATTGAGCATTATCTCTTTTTTTTTTTGTTTTTTTTTTGAGATGGGGTCTTGCTATGTCACCCAGGCTGGAGTGCAGTGGCGCCATCTCTCAGTCTCCCTAGTAGCTGGAACTACAGGAACATGCCACCTCGCTCAGCTAATTTTTGTATTTTCTTTTTTTAGTGGAGACAGGGTTTCACCATCTTGGCCAGGCTGGTCTTGAACTCCTCACCTTGTGATCCACCCGCCTCAGCCTCCCAAAGTGCTAGGATTACAGGCATGAGCCACCATGCCCGGTCAAGTTATTATCTCTTATAGTATTGATTCGGACTGTCATGTCTTCCCCAAAGTTCTTGTCCATAATGGTTGGTCACAGTCATGAACAGCAACTGAACGATCCCTGGGACTAACAGGTCATGAAATGCATGTTCAGCAAACAGAATGATTTCTGTTACTTCTCTGTGGTGCTGCAGCAGAAACTTTTGCCCAAAGGCGTAGAAGTCAGAAGGCTTGTGAATTCCTACCAATCTGGAGATAAGACTTATGAGCATCATGTTACTTCAAACCTCTCCTTAGCTATGTGCTTCAGGAGTGTTTTGGTAGAACTCTGGGGATTATGAATAAGGCTAGTAGCTTAAAAGTTACATACCTTGAGTTTTTTCTTGTTTTGTTTCTTGGGCACTTTTCCTAACCTTTTCAGTGTTTTGTGTTTGGAGCCACTCTTCCCAGTGACACACTGCACTAGTAGGCCTCTTGTCACTTTATTCTCAGATTTTGAGTCTGTCTTATTTGTTTCTCTTCGTCATCTTATCCTAGGAAGAATGTCAAGGCAGCAACCAGTATCTTGAAACATGCAGTTGTGATGACATTGACAGTTTTGGCATCAGTCCAGATGTTTCTTGTAGAGTTCAGTCATCACATCCAAAGATATCTTGGCTGCAATTACATTGCCGTCTCTTAATATGGTGTATATGAAATTCTGCAGCACTATATCCACTTTATTCTTGGGTTTTACAGTTATATTCTTGCTATCAGTCACAACATGAGGATGTAAAATCCTACAAGCTTATGGCAATTTGGAAGTTCAAATAAGAGCGCTAGCAAACTTGATGGATTGATGTGATACTTATTTTTCAGCAAGATCAGAGCTTTGCAAAATGTTATTAGATGATCTTGATTCAAGACGGTATAATTGTAGGAAAGTAGATCTTTTAGCTCTTGAGGAACGTTCTGGATAAGAGTGACCAATCTGTGCCATAAATATCACCAGCTCTGCCAATTCTTTTCTGGGTTTATTTGGTTTTAATTTGAGAATCTCCACGTTGGATTTGTAGTGCATATAGTACTGCTATAGGAACCCTTTAATGTCAGCCAGTGGATCCAGTTTATTAGATTCTATATCTGCTGTTTGTTACTGGGCAGCTAGTTTCTGCAGGACATATTGGCTGTAGACTGGATCCATAGTGAGTAGTTCTCAGAGAATCCATACCACTGACCCTTGCAAACGCATCTCAGCGGTGGTGAAGAGTTGTATTTCTGGATGTGACGAGAAACAGCACTTGGAAGTTCAGCAGGTGGTGCTGTCTTGGCTGATTATGTGTGTGTGTGTTTGGAGGTGGGGGTGTGTGTTTTATTTAACTTTATTTCTGAGACAGGGTCTTGCTCTTTTCACCCAGGCTGGAGTGTCATGGCATAATCTCGGCTCACTGCAGTCTTAAACTCAAGGAGTCCTCCCACCTCAGACTCCTACGTAGCTGGGACTACAGTTGCACGCCACCATGCCAGGCCAATTTTTGCATTTTTAATAGAAACAAGATTTCACTATATTGCCCAGGCTGGTCTTGAACTCCTGGACTCAAGTGATTCTCCTTGCCTTGGCTTCTCAAAGTGCTGGGATTACAGGTGTGAGCCACCATGCCAGGCCCTGTGTGTATGTTTTTAAAATTAATATTTGTGGCTTACTTTATATCTACTCTGTTCTTTTTAGTAGTTCTCTAGTGTATTATTAAATTGATATGCTATAACTTAATAGTGCTCTTATTGCTGGATATTTAGATTATATAAATCGATTGTAAATTGTCCATATATTTTATATATATTTATTGTAAGTTAATTCCCCTTTAGTAATTTTGTAATAGTTGAAGAAAATACAGTTTTCATTTTGATGTGTATCATCAGACTGCCATCCAGAAAGGTCACAGTAATGTAAACTCTCACCAGAAATGTGGATGGGGTCTAGCTTCTCCATGTCATTACAAACTTAAAAAAAAAGATCTTCGTTTATCTGATAGGAGGTTAAGCATTTCCAGTATATTCTATCTAACTGGGAGATGTGTTTTGTTTCAATAGCAGAAAGTTGATTTATAATTACTTCAGGTGGAACATGCATTCTGTTCCTGGTACTCCCTTAGGTGGAGCTGCTCCACCTATTTACATTTTCTCCTTGGCTCTTGAAAGCATATGGTTTTGCTATCTCTGATCAAAAAGAATCTGGGTGCCTGTCTAATAGATGATATATTTCTTGAGGGTAAGGAACATATAACTTTCTTCATGTCTACTGGCAGGTCTGGTATATAGCAGGTGGTGAGTAAATAGTTCTTTAAAAACCTAAATTGGTTCATGTTCTTTTGGGCTTACTGCTTAGTGAAGTGCTTTAATTTTGTTAAAAGTAATCTTTTAAAATTGTGAAACATAAACTTGAAAAACTGCAGTATAGGCCAGGCATGGTTGCTCACGCCTGTAATCCCACCACTTTGGGAGGCCGAGGTGGGCGGATAACCTGAAGTCGAGAGTTCAAGACCAGCCCGACCAACATGGAGAAACCCTGTCTCGACTAAAAATACAAAAATTAGCCGAACCTGGTGGTGCATGCCTATAATCCCAGCTACTAAGGAGTCTGAGGCAGGAGAATTGCTTGAACCTAGGAGGTGGAGATTGTGATGAGCTGGGATCGTGCCACTGCACTCCAGCCTGGGCAACAAGAGCAAAACTCTGTCTCGGAAAAAAAAAGAAAAACTGCAGTATAAAATTGTCACTTTGATATATGTTCTGTCTCATCTCTAAAATGAGTTAAATAGGACTAATTGATATCTTAGGACCTTTTAGGAAATAATTAGCATATTTTATAAGTACATGGTACTTAGAAATTGGAAGTTGAGGAATTTGTTAAGTAGGGGATTTGTTTCACATTATTTCTGGTTTTCAGTTTTCTGGATTGGAGTATATCATGTGTTAGAAGGGGATATATGTTGGCTGATATTATAGATTGGCCTAATTAGACATCTTAAGTGTCCAGACAGAAGGAAAAGGGAAGCTGAATTCTAAGAACTGCCAGATTATCTTCAGGCATGGGAAAAATACCTGTAGGAAAGGACGCTTTAAGTTTTTTAATGGAAGACTACAACAAAATGATATTTTCTTTATAACTGATTGATGGTGTTACACATTCTTACTGGATTTATTGAATATAAGAATATTCCTTTTTTTTTTCTGAGATGGAGTCTTACTCTGTTGCCCAGGTTGGAGTGCAATGGCATGATCTCGGCTTGCTGCACCCTCCACCTCCCAGGTTCAAGTGATTCTCTTGCTTCAGCCTCCTGAATAGCTGGGATCATAGATGCCTGCCACCACGCCTGGCTAATTTATGTATTTTTAGTAGAGACGGGGTTTCACCATGTTGGTCAGGCTGGTCTCGAACAGGTGACTTCGTGATCTGCCAGCCTCGGCCTCCCGAAGTGTTGGGATTACAGGCGTGAGCCACTGCACCCGGCCAAGAATATTCTTATTTCCGCAATATGTGTACAGAAAACAAAACATGCAAAATGTATGATCTTAAAGGGGCAAAATTAGTTAGCTTATTACACTTTGGCCTTTCTTTTGGTTGTTTGTTATTAGTATATCAGCTAATTATTTTCATTGGTCACATATTCACTTTAATCTTGTATGTTTTGAAATTTAGTTTAGTGAACGTGTGTGCCTAGTTGTATCCATATACCCATTCCTTTGGTTAAGGAGGAAGTCTTTGTGGTGGAGAATATATTATGAAAACTTTAGCAGAATGGAACAGAAGGTTGACTTAATTTTCTTGAAATTTATTTTATCCTACTTCTTCCAGAAAGGATTTTTGGTAACTTAAAAGATCTGGAAGTGTAATAAAATATGTGTAAAAAGAAGAAATCAAGGAAAGGACAAAGCATGTATTCTTTTCCCAAGTGGCAGCATAATTCAATGACTAAGAATAAAAATTGGGTTTGAATTTGCTTGGCAGTGAGAGTAAAAATGGAAATATGGTAAAATACATAGCACTAAACTAGAAGGAAGAACAAGACCAGTTTTTGAGGGGTAAAATCTTCTCTTGACAGATTTTAAGAAACTATTTAAATTGGACATTATATAAAAGCTGTTTTGTTGTTGTAAGTGATCCTACATTAATAAAAAAGGTAAGGGGTAAACATTAAGATTTCAAGCCAATGAAATGCACTTTGCATGGGAGTTGATTTGAATTTAGGCTGCAAATGTGTGTTTAATTTGGTCAATAAAGATTTTTTTTTCTTAAAGTATTTCAAACATACATGAGACTACAGAGACCAATATAATTAACATTCATATATTAACCATACAGCTGTAGCACATCTTAGTATGTTCCCATATTTCTCATTTTTTTCTGAGGAAAAAAATATATACAGCTGAAGCAACTGCTTGGATTACAGTTTACTTTTTTCCCAGAAGTTAACTATTATCCTGAGTATGGCGTTGATAATTTTTATTTTTTTCAAGTCAGGGTCTTACTCCGTCACCCAGCCTAGAGTACAGTGGCATGATCATGGGCCACTGCAGACCATTTCCTTTGCTTAAGCAGTTCTCCCACTTCAGCCTCCCAAGTAGCTCGGAATAGAGGTGTACACCACTGTGCCTGGCTAATAATTCAGTTTTTTTGTAGAGATTGGGTTTTGCCTGTTGCCCAGGCTGGTCTCCTGTACTCAAGCAGTCTGCCCACCTTGGCCTCCCAAAAATGCAGGGATTACAGGTGTGAGCCACTGCTTCTGGCTTGATCATTTTTAATGCATGTTTTTATATAGTTACTACATAGGTATATATTCACAAACTGTCGTATTGCTTTGCATATTTTGAAATTTTATGTAAATGATATATTCTGCCTATTCTATAACTTTCATGAAATTTTTTTGATTTATATGAAACTGCTGATACGTTACCATTTTTGACCTACAAAAATGACAGTTTCATATGGCCCACCTAATAGTCATTACTTTTATCTGCTGTAAAATTATATTCTATTATATGAATATAACTAGATTAAAGTTATTTATTCTTATGTTGATAGGCATTTAGATTGTTTCTAGGTTTTCATGTATTAAAAACAATGTTACATTGAACATTTCCCTATTAGGAATCCTTGTGTTTACATTTAAGATCTTTGGCAAGTTTT
This sequence comes from Cheracebus regulus, assembly GCA_963574635.1. NCBI lineage: Eukaryota > Metazoa > Chordata > Mammalia > Primates > Pitheciidae > Cheracebus > Cheracebus regulus. Next base: position 22,418 of record CAUYQU010090857.1, read on the forward strand.
TAAAACTTCATATTGAGGTTGGACGTAGTGGCTTGCACCTGTAATAGCAGTACTTTGGGAGGCCGAGGTGGGTGGATCACCTGAGGTCAGGAGTTTGAAACAAGCCTGACCAACATGGTGAAACCCCATCTCTACTAAAAATACAAAAATTAGCTAGGTGTGGTTGCGGGTGCCTGTAATCCCAGCTACTTGGGAGGCTGAGGCAGGAGAATCGCTTGAACCTGAGAGGCAGAGGTTGCAGTGAGCCGAGATCACACCATTGCACTCCAGCCTGGGCGACTAGAGTGAAACTCCATCTCAAAAAACAAATGAAGAAACAAAAAAAACAAACAAAAAAACTGCATGTTGTAACTCCCGAATGGATTGTGAAATCAATTTAGGAATTAGAAAAGTATTAGATTGTATTGCAAACAATAAGTATAAAATGTTTTGTGAAATTTTTATTTCTCTGTGTATATATATGTGGTTATTAAGTCTGAAATGAAGCCCTGTGTGGTGAATTACCCAGAAGTGCAATTAGTGGGCTGAAGATTTTGGAGGTTATGGGAATTATTTTAGCTTTGTTGAATATTGTCAAATTTGCTGTCACTTTGCATATTTTAGCACTGGAATATGAGAATTTGCTGTCTTCAGATTGTTCTGATTCATGGCATTGTGAGATTTTTTACTTGTTTGTAAATCAGATGATTTTGAAATGGTACCACGTTTTTAAGTTTATTTTTTGATTATGGGGTTGAGTATGTTTTCAAATGTTAGATGACTGTTCAAGTGTTCGTTTCTTGAATTGGCTGTTCTTTTCCTTCCATAGCCATTTGGGTGGTCTTTCTAAATTCGTTTTAGAAAGTTTTAAATTCATTACATACTCTGATTATGTTTGTTAAGTGAATATTCTCAGTCTGTTTGGCTTATCTCTTAACTTTTTTATGGGTTGTGTTTTTAATGATTATTGTAAAACATATTACCATTATCTTTGTGTTTTATTTAAGAAATCTGGGGGTGATCACTCTTGTTCTCCTCATATACATTAATAAATTTGTTACTCCATTTCTTCAGTTGATCTCCCTTTTGTGAGTTGATTTTTCAGTGAACCATTAGAGAGCAAAGGGGACTTTTTCCTGTGACTCCTACACAGGTATTGGAAACCTCCCAGGTTAGTAAGCCTTCTGTGAATTGTCTTCTAAATGTTTATTAAAATGTTTATTAAAATCTCTTAGGAACTCTGCTTGACTAGTGAAAAAAGTTAAAACAATCTAAATGTTAAAAATTTATTATATGTGTTTAGACTTCAGAATTTTTTTGTAGACATTAGGAGAATAAGCTAGAGATATACATTGTGACGTGAAAATGCCTACTGTGTACTAGTTAAGTTAAAAAAAAGGTATATTGCAGAGAAAATTACACACAGTATAATCTTATGGTACAAAATTTTGGCAGGCACATAATGTATATGGTATATACAGTCTATATACAGATATAGAAGGGTCTGAAAAAAATATATAATGAATGTTAACAATAGTTACCACTGGAGTGGTATGTGTGTTTGTGTTGCTTTAATTTTTTTCAATACACATTTAAACAAAAATAAAAAACAATTTAAAATAAATCTGTCCAGGCATGATGGCTCATGGCTGTAATCTCAGTACTTTGGGAGGCTGAGTAGGAAGTTTGCTTGAGCCCAAGAGTTTGAGACCAACCTGGGCAACAGAGTGAGACCTGTCTCTACAAAAAAATTAAAAAATAAGCCAAGTGTGGTAGTGTGTGCTAGGGACTGAGGTGGGAGGATTGCTTGAGCCTGGTTGGTCAAGGCTGCAGTGAGCCGTGATTGAGCCATTGCACTCCAGCCTGGATGACAGAGCAAGACTCTTGTCTCCTAAGTTAATTAATAAATGAGAGAATCTTAATAATCTTGGAGTATGGAATAGATTTGTTTTTTTCTTTTGAAACAGGGCTGAAGTGATCCTACCACCTCAACCTCTCTAGTAGCTAAGACTAGAGGCATGTGCCTCCACACCTGGTTGATTTAATTTAATTTAATTTAATTTTGTAGAGACAGGATCTCACTATGTTGCCCAGGGTGGTCACAAACTCCTGGCCCCAGGCGATCCTTCTGCCTCAGCCTTCCAAAGTGCTGGGATTACAGATGTGAGCAACTATGCGCCTCCCCCCCCCCCCATTTTTTTTAAGTTTTAGAAGTTTTTTTTTTATATTTGGAAGTTTTATATTTTTATATTTAGAAGTTTTTTTAAATATCTGATTCTACTTGGGAATGTTTTGTTTTTGGTGTGTGGATCACACACCAAAAGGGTGATCCCTGTGAGGCAGGGATTGAATTTAATTTTATTAAATGCATACCCAATAACCATATTACTGTTAACAGTTGAGTGTTTTGAATTTTTGAATTATACTTTTAATAGGAGCTTATGGTTTCTTGTTAAGCACAGTTACAGTCTTTTTGTCCTTCACCAGTCTGCTTCATATGTTCAAGTTTGTGACCTCTGTAACCAGAGTGATATGTTGGTGGATTGCTTGATCCAGAAATAGAACCTAGAAGAGTGGATACAGAGTATATTTTGTAGGTCTCACTCAAATGTCATTTCTCTTACTATTTAAATAGAAGTTAGATTGTACTTACTTCTCTGATAAACTTGCTTTCACTTAAAAAAGAAATTGGATTGAAGACAGTTTGAGGATATACATTAATGAGGAAACAGATTGCTGTTTTTTTGCATTGCTGGCTACAGACCTTGGAAACTAGAGAAGCAGGTGGTTGATTGATTGATATCTTGTTCTAAAACTTGAGCATACTTAGCTGTATGTATTTAGTCATCCAGCTATTATCACATATATTCTAACGTTTGAGACTTTTTTTTTTTTGAGACGAAGTCTTGCTCTGTTGCCAGGTTGGAGTGCAGTGGTGTGATCTTGGCTCACTGCAACCTCTGCCTCCTGGGTTCAAGCGATTCTCCTCCCTCAGCCTCCCAAGTAGCTGAGACTACAGGCGTGTGCGACCATGCCCAGCTAATTTTTGTATTTTTAGTAGAGACGGGGTTTCATCATGTTGGCCAGGATGGTCTTGATCTCTTGACCTTGTGGTCTTGATCTCTTGACCTTGTGATCTGCCCACCTTGGCCTCCTGAAGTGCTGGGATTACAGGTGTGAGGCACTTTGCCCAGTCACGTTTGAGACTTCTGATTTTGACTTTAGGGGACTTATGTTAATAAAATTGTCTTAACTTTCTGAGATGTTTGATATAAAACACTATAAATCACTTAGTTTAAGAATGAAAACTATCTTTCTTTTCTCTTAAGTGGGTTTTTATTACACTTTTAGTCTAAGAAGTGTTGCTGCTGAGGCTTTCAGATGTATATTGTAAGTTTTTTCTATTTCTTTCTCATACTGGTGGTCAGAAAAAGGCCTTATGATTTAGTGGAATTGAGCAATACTGAGAAAGATTGTAGATGAAGTTTATTTTTAGATTTCTTAGACTTGTAATATTGAGAAAGGTAACTAACCACTTCCTTGAATTTTCCATCGGCAGCATTATAAAGCAAAACAAAGCAAAACACAAAACAGACTTGTGTTCTGGAGGGTAATATGTGAGATGAGATAGAGCCCTGAATGATTGTTATTTAATAATGGGAGAAAGGTGCTTTATCACTTTCAAAGTATAGTTTTGATTTTGCCCAAAAGGTTGACAGGCCACATATTTTATCTGAACAGATTTTATTTTTGAAGTAGTTTAAGCAATGGGTTATGTGGTATTATAGTACAGATGATTTATGGAAGGAAGTCTTTACATATTTGATGTATTTTGGCACAAAACATATAATCCTGGATTTTTCAGGATTCCCCTGACTATAATATTTAGAATCGTTGTTCCTTATATTAGCATTTTAATTTACAGATTTAGTATCATTAATCCAAAAATCTAAAATCTGAAATGCTCCCAAACCTGAAACTTTTTGACACCACAAGTGGAAAATTGCACACCTGACTTCCAGTGAAAAGTTGCAGCCAGAACTTTTGTTTCATGCAAAGAATTGTTAAACATTGTATAAAATTACCTTCAGGCTATGAAACAAATGCATTTAATGTTTGGACTTGGGTTATAGCCCCAAGATATTTTATTATGTGTATGCAAATACTCCAAAATCTGAAAAAATTCCAAATCCAAAACACTTCTTGGTACTAGTCTTTGTTTTAAAAACAGTACTCAGAGTTGTTATTAAAGATCTTGGGAAATGAGGATAACCATTGTAATATGGCTGTAAAAGAGTCACACTTTTCTCCTTTAAAGACATTGTGTTTTTAGCCTTGACCACTATCAGTTTGTATAATGCATTGTGCCTTTACTGAAGTGCTGTAAAATGGTGGTAAAAACATGGACTTTGAAGTCAGACAGATAAAAGATTTGAATTCAGGGTCTTCCACTTAGGTTTGTGTTTTAATGAATTGCTTGATTTCCATGAACCTCAGTTTCTTCATCTATAAAGTGGGACCCCACTTCATAAAGATTGTTGGAGAAGTAAGGATTGTTGGAGATGACAGGTGAAGGGTCAACTACTGGGCCTTTCAAAGGTGTTGTCAGTGTTAAAGTAGCAATTCACCTTCTCCTTCAAAGAGATGGCATCATGCTGTAGAAAGAAAGGAACCACTTAGTTTTGTGGGAGGCAGTGTTGTATAATGGGCCAGTTCTTGCTTCTCTGTTTTGTACCTTGTGTAACCTTAGGGAAATTATCCAGAGTTTCACCCTCAGTCTTCTCATTGGTAAATAGAGATAATGCTACGTATGTAACAGGCAGAGTTTTAAAGTTAAATGATAATATTTATAAAACCTCACCTCACCTGGCACATCGTAACTTCTATTAATACATTTTTATAGTAATAGGCAATAATATGCTTCTGAAGTAGGTCACAAGAAGGGCTTTTGGTTGGAGAAATCAGAATGGTTTTAAATTAGTCTGTTTACTTTGAGGGAGTCAAGACTAGGGAGTATTCGTTGAAGGAAGACTGTTTAGGAGGCTACTGTTATTTGGCCAAAATACAAATAATGTGACTCAAATAATAGTTGCCCAAAATTTTCTGTAATCTAGGCTTATGTAAATAAACTTTACTGTTTTATTAGCATTGAAATTCAACTTTATTGAAGTATAATTTAAACAAAATATACTCATTTTAAGTGTGCAATTAGATGACTTCTGATAATGTACACACCCAGATAACCATCACCCTAATTAAGGTAAAGGAATTTCATGTAAATGGGCTGGGCACTGTAGCTCATGCCCATATTCCTATCACTTTGAGATGCTGAAGTGAGGAGGATCTCCTGAGCCAGGAGTTCAAGGCTGCAGTGGGCCAGGATCATGCCACTGCAGTCCAGCCTAGTGACAGAGTGAGACCCTGTCTCAAAAAATGTGTGTGTGTGTGTGTGTGTATGTGTGTGTTTGTGTGTATGTGTGTGTTTGTGTGTAAAAACTTTGTATAATTGGAATCATGCTGTACGTATTTTAATGTTTGGCTGCTTTCACTCCGCATGTTTTTGAGAGGCCTCCGTGTTGCTTTGTGTTCCAATAGTTTGTTGCTTTTTATTGCTGAGTAGTATTCACTGTAGTATGGCTATACCACAGTTTGTTTCTTCATTCACCTGACATTTGGGTTTCCAATTTTTTGGCTATTATCATCAAAGTGACAATGAACATTCATGAACAAGTCTTTCTATTTCTCTTGGGCAAATAGGAATAGAATTGCTGAGTCATATGGTGTATATTTTGCAGTTTCTAAATAAGTGAAACAGTTTTTCAACCTGATTGTACCATTTTATTTTCCTGTCATCTCATTTATGTCATATGTTGTGTTTTTAATTTTAACTGTTTTTTTTTTTTCAGTGTGAGTGGTATTTTATTGTGATTTTAATTTACATTTTTCTTTTAAAATTTTCGTTTTTTGTTTTGAGACAGGGTCTTTTCTATTGCTCAGGTTGGTGTGATCCTGGCTCACTGTAGCCTTGACCTCCCAGGCTCAAGGAATCCTTCCACCTTAGCCTCCCAAGTAGCTGGGACTACAGGTACATGCCACCACATCCAGCTAATTTTATTTTATAAAAGTTTTTATGTAGAAATGGGATCTCTCTCTGTGCCAAGGCTGGTCTTTAACTCCTGGGCTCAACTGATCCTCCAGCCTCAGTCTCCCAAAGTGCTGGGGTTATAGGTGTCAGCCAGCATGCTCCACCTTATTTGCATTTTCCTAATAGCAAATAGTGTTGAACATTTTTTTCACGTGTTTATTGGCCATTTGCATATCCTTTTATTAGGTGAAGTGTCTAATTCTTAATTCATTTTAAGAACAAAGTTTTAAAAATTACCGAGTTACAAGTTATTTATGTGTTTGGATACAAGTACTTTGTTAGCCATGTGAATTTTGAATATACAGTCAGCCCTGCTTGACTGAGAGTTCCACATCCACAGATTCAACCAATCTTGGAAAATGGTAAAAAAATAACAATACGAGAATAAAAAGTAATACAAATAAAAATACAGTAAAACATATTTTTATAGCATTTAATCATATTTGATATTATAAGTGATCTAGAGATTGGTTTAAATAAAGTATAAGGAAGATGTGCATAGGTTATATGCAAATATGATGCTTTTTTTTATAAGGGACTTGAGCATCTCAAATTTTGGTATCCAGTTTTGGGTGGGTTAGGAGGATAGAGAGGGGTTCTTGAAACTAGTCCCCTAAGGATACAGAGAGATGACTGTATTCTTTTGTTCTGTGGCTTGCCTTTCATTTTCTTAACAGTCTTTGGAAGAGCAGGTGTTTCTTAATTTTGTTGAGTCTAGTTTATCACTTTTTACTTATGGTTAGTGTTTTTTGTGTCTTAAGTATTTAGCAACACCAAATTTTAAAGATTTTCACCTTTGTTTATTTTGGAAGCCTTACAGTTTTAGACAGTACATTTAAATCTATGATCTATTTCAAGTTAATTTTTTTATATGATGTGCGGTGAAATTTGAGGTTCTCCTTTCCCATGTGAATATCCAGTTGTTCAAGCACCATTTGGTGAAAAGACTATCCTTTCCTCATTTAGTTACTTTGACCTTTGTTGAAAATCAATTGTCTATAAATGAGTGGGTTTCTTTAAATTATTGCATTGATCTGTATATCTATACTTTATTTTTTTTTTTTTTGAGACAGAATATTTCTCTGTCGCCCAGGCTGGAGTTCAGTGGAGTGATCTCTGCTCACTGCAACCTCTGCCTCCTGGGTTCACACAATTCTCCTGCCTCAGCCTCCTGAGTAGCTGGTATTACAGGCATCTGCCACCACTCCCGGCTAATTTTTGTATTTAGCTGGGTTTCACCATGTTGGTCAGGCTGGTCTCGAACTCTTGACCTCAGGTGATCCACCCACCTCAGCCTCCCCAGTTGCTGGGATTACAGGTGTGAGTCACCAGCTCCGGCCAGCCTCTGCAGTGTTTTACGGTTTTCAGTGTAGGACGTGCTGGACATCTTTTATTGAATTTATTTCTAATTATTTTAAGTGCTTAAGTGGAAATTTTTTTAAAGTTTCATTTTTTTCAGTTTGCTGCTAGTATTACAATTGATTGCTGGTCTGTCTAGTGTGTAGAAATCCCTTAATAAGTAGTCAGATGGAATTTAATTTGTTCTCATCTAACTTTCAGGGAAAATAACCATATATAAGAAGAAAAGATTGTCTCTGAATTTGAATGGGTTATAAATTTGTGTGACTATATGCCTTATTTTAATTTCTCTGAATTTGAAACATAGAAGTACTTTTGGATTTTATGGTAAAATATACAGTAATGGATGTAAGTGGAGACATGTAGAGATCATTCCACAGATGAGAGGATATAGTTGTAGAAAAGCAGAGTTGAAAATTTTTTAAATGGTAAAATAATATTCAGTATTTATATTAAGTATAGTATTTTAAAGTAGAAAGTGCTTGAGTAGTATGATTAAAAAGAAGAATCTTGTTTTCATTTGAATACATTTTGGCCTACAAGAATGTCTGTTACTGGCTTAAGTATTTTTCTTTGTATATGCCGTCAGATGATTTACCATTTCCCAGCCAAACCTGATTTGTTGGTCTAGTGCAACTATCTTCTCTCCTTTAAGCTGTGTCCTTGATGGTATTTCTGTTCATCCTGCCCAGAAGATTGTGTTCTCACACAACTTTGTGTTATTGGTTCTAATACATGCTGTAAAAATGAGGAAAATTGTCCTTTAGGCTTTGAAGACTTTACTGTGTGCACTTAGCATAAGACCTTACATTGCTGGATGTGGTGGGCTGAGAGAGCAGTGTAATTCTGATGATACATACAGGCATTTGTCTATTAAAAATGGGATGAAATTGAAGACTGGCTTATTGCCCTTCATGTCATGTTTTGGATTTATGATAACTTAAAGACAAACCTTTGAGAATGTTTATAGTTATTATGACCAGAAACTGGAACTGTTTCAGTTTGGCACAGGAGAGAATTAGTAGTATTATTGCTGTTAGTCATTATGTAAGAGATGTTAATGTTTGGATTTAACCTTCGATTCTTTGTAATAGGGTATTTCTAACATTCCTGACTAAAAGGCTAGTGAATAAAAAATAATGCATTTACAACTATATTAGAACTGCATTGCAGAAAGTGTATGAAATTTGAAGTTTAGAAAATTACTGCTTTAAGACTATTTTCTTCACACTTCACACTTTCAGCACTTACCTAGAAGATGCTTCTGGTTTGGGCAAATACAGTACTGCATCTGATTTACATTTTCAGTATTTATTCAGTATTTATTTTTAGTCTTTATTTCCTAAAGGTTAATTTTCTTTAAAACCTTAGCAGTTTTTCTTCCATCCTTTTTCATATTGCAATCATTTGCCCTTGTGATTTTACCACAAACTGTGTCCAACTAGGTAGCATTAGCAGACAATTTATTTGACTGTTTGCCAAATGGGAGATGGCTAGACTATTTTTCATAGTAGAGAATATGTGGAGAAAATGCTTTGATTGATCCCTGACCAAATTTAGCAAGAAAAACTTAAGTAAACCTTAATAAGCAGGCAATAGAAGTTAAGGTGATAATATTCTGACTTTGGATATAAACACTCAGACATGAACTCTGCTACTGGAAAGTAAGAAAAAAAAATTATTTTTAAGTTGAGATGAGTTAACCTGTTGATCATCCGCCTAGCCTACTGTGGTAGGAATGGTTGTAAGACTTGGAATTTTTTATTGTCCTAAGTTGATAAGCATTTGAGTGGAAAGAGAGGCACTTTTTTCTTGAAGTTGTTCACTTTGGAATTTTCAAACTGTTTAAAGTCCTTTAAAATTTTCTGAGTCACTTCTTTATTTTCTAGGCTGCTCATATTAAGAGAAGTATTGCCTGTTTATCCTTTAAAATGTATACCCTCATCTTTAGTAGTTATCTCTGCTTAGGTTATATTGCTTAGGACATGTTTAGGTTTGGTTTAAATTTCACTGAGTCTCCGAAAGCAATAAGGACTAAGTAATTTGACTATGTAGAATTTATTATTAGATTTGTATATTTGTATTATAAGGAAAAGAATTTTTTAGTAACATAAAATGTATATTGTTCATTTTGTTTAGTTCTTTGTTGGCTTGCCAGTCTCTAGAACATTGCCTGGCACAGAATAAACGTAAGTATTTTTAAAATGATGTACTTAATTTTATTACCCTGCCATGCTTGAAACTGTGACTTTATATTATAGTTTCCTTTAGCAAAAGGTAAAACTGTAGCTAATATATAGACTATAAATAAATTTTTAAGAATCTTCATTTACCGTAATGTAATAGCATCATTTTACATGCATGCTTGCTTTTCAGGGAATTGATTTGTAGCTCATTTGGTTTAAGTTTGGGGCATTTGGATGTTTCTGATGTTGAATGATAAAATGTAGGCTTAAAAAAATCTATTTAGAGTTTTATACTGCTGTATCATGTATAGTCCTTCTTTCATAATGATACTTGGACTGTGATGATATAGAGTGACTCTTATTTTGATCTGAATGCATTCAAGATATTTCAAGTTCTTGAAAGACTGTTATAGTTCTTGGGATGGTCATCATCATATTTTTGAAACAGAGATCCTAAAACTTAAAAATCTCAGAGAAAGTCCAGCTTTTCAACTCCTTGAGTTTTAAAGCTTTAGCACTTAACTTTGTAATCTTTGGTGAGGTGACAAAACAAATTTAGATTTTATTTTTTTACTGAGGACTTCAAAAAAATTTTGTGATGTTTATAGTATTTTATCTTCGTTTAGAAAGTCAAATTTGTTGAGGTATAGTTCACACAGTGAAATTCAACCATTTTAGATGTATGGTTCTATGAATTTTGACAAACATTACTAAAATAGCTAAAGTGGACTGCTGTCTAGCAGACGATGCTAAAGTAGCAACTTTGCAGTTAAAATACCATCTTTTATCTTTTGGGAAGATTCTCATTGGTAGTTTTCCATGGGTACGGTAAGAGATTAGCAGTGTGTCAGGCTTTTACTGGCCCAACTCTACTTCACATAATGGTAAGATTTTCCTGTTTTCTTAGGAAAGTCAACCAGTGGGGTAGGGTGATAAGCTGGGATGGGTTCCTTGTGATTTTATTTAAAGATTGGTCTACTTAATGCTGGGGAAAAAAGCAGTATAGTGATACAAAGTGTTGCTTTACTTTATATTTTCTTTTTTTAAAAATATGGGGTTTCGCCATGTTGATCAGGCTGGTCTTGAACTCCTGACCTCAGGTGATCTGCCCACCTTGGCCTCCCAAAGTGCTGGGATTACAGGCGTGAGCCACCACACCCAGCCCTGCCTTTATATTTTCAAAATAATTTTAAGGAAATAAACTGCTGTTGTTCTAAATATTTCTTTGTACTTATGGCGGTTAAGATTTTAACATCAAGGCTTGAGAATGCCTCTTAAAAATCTAGGTGTTGCTCTTTCTCAGCTATCAACTGTACCTTTTTTTAAGGACTGTATTAGTAACATGTTGAGAACTTTCCCCATGTTATCAGTTACACTTTTTCAGTTATCAGTTTTGTTTTATTGACACTTTTCTACTCAGAAAGTTTCTGAGTATTTGGAAAGTACTCCAATTGTAATCATTCTTTTTATTGGTCTCGGAATGTAGCAAGGCTCCATGTTCTTTCCCATTTCTTGACAGTTTCTTAATATCTTCAAACGTTGTTGTAGAGTATAATGTACTCTCTGTGTTGAAACACTTGGTTTTGGCATTTAAGTGCCATCATGCATTTATTTGAGAACAGTTTATGGCTCGTTCAGACACTATGGATAAGAGCATTGACTTAGGTGTCAGGCACAATAAATTTAATCCTACCCCACAACTTACTATATGAACATGGATAAATTAATTATAACTGCTCTAGCTGTTTTGTCATCTGCCAAATGGGGAAAAAAATCATATGATATGTGTCTTCCAGGATTGTTGTAAGGATTAAAGAGATAATCAGTGGGAAATATTTTATATTTTATTGCATATAGTAAGCTCTCAGAGCATGTTAGCTGTTCATTCCTAGTAAGAGCAATCTTAGTTCTTACTTTGCATCCCAAACCATGGTTGGTGTTGTGGATACGAAATGGATTCTAAAGGTTTCCTGATCTTAAGAAGTTTCATAGTTCAAGAGGGGAAAACAGGCATGTAAACAGATAAGTGCAGTAAGTTGTGAAATATACTATATCAGAAACAAATGAAAAGAATAAAGGAGTCAGTATCATAAGCCTGGGGAGATCAGGAAAAGACATTTCTATCCCTGACTTATTTTTGATGTGTGAATAGTAGTTTCCTGTTTACTTATTTGGCAGATATTTACTGAATGTACTTTACTTTTGCCAGATGCTGCTTTAGGTACTGGGAATACCGCTGGTTTCATTTTTCCATGGACTGGTGGTCGGGGGGTGTATTATCAGTGGGAGCCCTGAGCTTGTTTTCCTGCAACTAGACTGTCCCATCTGGGGGTGACGGGAGACAATGGCAGATCATCAGGCATTAGATTCTCATAAGGAGCCTGCAACCTAGATCTCTTGCGTGTGCAGTTCACAATAGGGTTCAGGCTCCTGTGAGAATCTAATGCCACCGCTGATTTTACAGGAGGCGGAGCTCAGGTGGTAATGCAAGCTGTGGGGAGCAGCTGTAAACACAGATGAAGCTTTGGAGCCCCTCACCTCCTGCTTTGAGGACAGGTTCCTAACAGGCCACGGAAATTGGCTTGTAGCCTAGGGGTTGGGACTCCTGGTGTATAGGAGTTGTGAAAGGAAAATAAATCTTGGGGCCCCCAAATCACTAAGCTAAAGGGAAAAGTCAAGTTGGGAACTGCTTAGGGTCAATCTTCCTTGAATTGTATTCAAAGCCACCCCTCTGCTCCCTGAGATACTTATCTGATTGCCTCTCTTAGAAAGGCTAAACTCAAAAGAATGCAGCTGTTGGTCTCTCACTTATCTGTAACCTGGAAGCCTCCTCCTCGCTTTGAGTCTTCCTGCTTTTGCTTCAAGTTGTTCTGCCTTTCCAGACGGAACCAATGTACTTTTTACATATGTTGATGATGTCTCATGGCTCCCTGAAATGTATAAAAGTAAGCTGTGCCCCAACTACCTTGAGCACGTGTCATCAGGACTTCCTGAGGCTGTCACAGGAGCATCCTCAGCCTTGGCAAAATAAAATAAACTTTTTTTTCTTTCTTTCTTTCTTTTCTTTTTCTTTTCTTTCTTTCCTTTTTTTGAGATGGAGTTTTGCTCTGTCACCCAGGCTGGAGTGCAGTAGCACGATCTTCTTGGCTCACTACAACCTATACCTCCTAGGTTCAAGCAATTCTCTTGCCTCAACCTCCCAAGTAGCCAGGAATACAGGCGCACACCACCACACCTGCCTAACTTTGTATTTTTAGTAGGGATGGGGTTTCACCATGTTGGCCAGGCTGGTCTCAAATTCGTGATCCTCAAGTGATCTGCCTGCTTTGGCGCCTCCCACAGTGCTGGGATTACAGGCGTGAGCCGCCATGCCTGGCTTGCAAAATAAACATTCTAAATTAACTGAGACCTGTCTCGAATTTTCAGGGTTCACAGAGTAAAGAAGACCGATAATGTCTCTACTCTCAGGAGCTTTCAGTCTAGTGGGAAAAGATCAATAGTAAACGAATAAAAATATCAGAGACAAGTGCTATGAAAGACAGTAAAAGCTGATATAATAAGGAGTGACTGAGGGGTTGCTTTACATTGCATGTTCGGGGAAGGATCCTTTGAGTAGGTAATGTCTGAGCTCTTCATACAAAGGAGTCAGCTGTGGCAAAGATTAGAGGGATGAGCATTCTACCATAGAGAACCATGTTACACAAAGCCCCTTGAGCTTTTGGAATATTTAAGGAGCAGATAGGTCAGCGTGGCTGGAATGTAGTGGGCAAGGGGTAGAATGGTACAAAATGAGAGCAGATATAATTAGGGTCTAAATCATTTAAGGCTTCGTAAGCTAGAGTAAGGGGTTTCTAGGGGTAAAAGAAAGCCATTGGAGGGCTGTAAGCTGGGGGGAGTGCCTTTTGAAAAAGATTATTGTCATTGCTGTGTGAGGACTGGATTCTGAAGATAAGGGTAACAAGGGTAGAATTTAGGAGACTTTTAGAGACTGTTATATTAGCATAGGTGAGAGATGGTGGTGGCTTGGGCCAGAGAGTAAATTAGTGGAGAAAAATGGATTGATTTGTGCTGTGTTTTGAAGATTGAATCAACAGGACTTGCTGACCACATGTGATCAAGGCAAATCCTAGGACTTGACCACTTAGAAGATTGGTGGTGCAGTTTACTGAAATGGTAGGACTGGAGGGGAGACCAGGTTTGGTGGGACAATCATGAGTTCTGTTTTGTTAAGTTTGAGGTGCCAATGAGACATCTAGGTGGAGATTTCATACTTGGTTGTAAGTAATAGTAGTACTCTGGAATTCAGTGAGAGTCTAGGACCAGGGATAAATATTTGGGAGTAACTGACATGTAGCTGCTACATTTGGTAATAAGGAGTTCTTAGGTGACTTTGACAAGGGTGATCTCAGTGGGAATGGAAACTAGATTGTAGAGCAGTATTAGCTGAAGGATGGAGTGAGAATATCAAGTTGGGGAATGGAGACAGTGACAGTAAATTCCTAAGAAATTTTCCTCTGAAAAGGGAAGCAGAAAAATGGTTGTATCCACAAGTAAGGCCCAGATTCAAGTCTTAGTTTTTATACTTGCTTGGATACAGTTATTATTTGAGTGCATTCTAAAGTTTAAGATATTTTATGTACCCTATGCAATCCTCTCTACAAATAGGGACGTAGATGATATTTTTCCTTCTGTGATATGAGAGTCTTTAGTTTGGGGAAGTTAAGTGACAGTCCAAGTAGAACCTGTGTTTGGACTCACTCACTTCGATTGTAGATGCAGAGTATTTTTCATCATACCAAAATGCTCCTTAGATTTTTATTATCTTGGTCAAATCCAATCTACCTTTGAGTTTTTGAAAGGATTACAAGATGAGAGGTATGGAAATTCTTTGCAAGCTGTAAATTGTTACACAAATATAGAAATTCCTTACTTTAAAATGCCCTATTGTATCTTCTTTGTGCATGACTTTTTAGGACAGAGTAGTCGATGGCCTTGAAGTTCATTTTGGATCATAGCCTATCCCATTAGATCCCAGAGAATGTAAGGAGATTGTTAATGACATAGGACCTGTCAAAGCTATCTGTGGGATATGAATCGAACCTGGATCATGTTTAATTAAACATTTTTACCTGGTTTGATAATCTTGTTTCCTGCACATGTTCCATAAGGTCTCAAAATGCTCCCCAAAGGAACTCTTCCGCAAAAGAATTCCTTCTGAAAATGTGGAGGGGGCTGGGTGTGGTGGCTCATGCCTGTAATCCCAGTACTTTGGGAGGCTGAGACAGGTGGATCACCTGAGGTAAGGAGTTGGAGTCCAGCCTGGCCAACATGGTGAAACCTCGTCTCTACTGAAAAAAACAAAAATTAGCCACGAGTCGTGGTGGGTGCCTGTAATCCCAGTTACTCAGGAGGCTGAGGCAGGAGAATTGCTTGAAGCAAGAGATGGAGGTTGCAGTGAGCTGAGATCATGCCACTGCACTCCAGCCTCGGTGATAGAGTGAGACTCCATCTCCATCTCCAAAAACAAAACAAAACAAAAAACCCATGTGGAGGTATTAAAAAAACTGCAGAAAAGCCAATACTGAAAGGTTACAAACTGTATCATTCCATTTGTATAACTTTTTTTCTTTTTCTTTGTTTGAAGATAAGGTCTTACTCTGCTGTCTAGGTTGGAGTGCGGTGGCACAGACAGAGCCCACTGCAGCCTCGACCTCCCAGGCTCAAGTGGTCCTCCTACCTCAGCCACCTGTAGCTGGAACTACAGGCACATACCACCTATTTTGTGATTTGAAGTTTTATGTTGCCCCTAAATTTAAAAGAGCAGAAAAGCTAGAGTATGGCGAGTCCTCAAATAATTAAAAATAGAATTACCCTATGATCCAGCAATTCCACTTCTGGCTATATACTCAAAAGAACCGAAAGCAGGGTCTTGAAGGGGTATTTGTACATCCATGCTCATAGCAGCCTTATTGACAACAGGTAAAACATGAAAGTAGTCCAGCTGTCCACAGATAGAGGAACAGGTAGGCAGAATGTTACTGGTATACGTACAAAATGGAATCTTATTTCACCTTTAAAAGGAAAGAAATTCTGACATATGCTACAACTTGGATGAATCTTGAGAACAATATGCTAAGTGAAACTGACCAGTCACACCAGTCACAAAAAGACAAATACTGTATGATTTCCCTTTAATGAGATAGAGTAGTGAAAATCACAGAGACAGAAAGAATGGTGTTTGCTATGGCCTGAGGGTCAGAGGGAATGGAGAGTTACTGTTTAATGGGTGTAGTTTCAGTTTTGCAAGTTGTAGAGTTCTAGAGATAGATGCTGGTTAATGGTCACACAACAATATAAATGTACTCAGTAACATTGAATTGTACACTTAAAAATAATTTAGTTGGTAAATTTTATGTTATGGGTATTTTACTACACTATTGTGCCCAGCTAATTTTTTTGTTTTGTTTGTTTTGTTTTGGTTTTATTTGGTGACAGGGTCTTACTCTGTTGCCCAGGCTGGAGTGTAGTGGCATGGTCATGGCTCACTGTAGCCTTGGCTTCCTGGGCTCAAGTGATCCTCCCATCTCAGCCTTCCAAGTTGCTGGGACTACAGGTGCACATCACTACTCCTGGCTAATTTTTACTCACTCACTCACTCACTCTTCTCCCCGCTTTCAGTATTGATTCATTCATTTAACAGATAATGATTGAACAATTGTTATGTGTTATTAGTTATTATATATTATTCCTGGGAGCAGACTTGAGTCACTCTATACCATCATAGTCCAAGTATCATTATGAAAGAGGGCCTATACCCAATACAGCAGTATAAAACTCCAAACAGATTTTTTAAGCCTTTATTTTATTATTCAACATCAGAAACATCCATATCCCCCAAACTTTTTACCTTTTTTGTTTTTTTTTGGAGACAGAGTTTTGCTCTTGTCACCCAGGCTGGAGTGCAATGGCGCAATTTTGGTTCACTGCAACCTCTGCCTCCTGGGTTCAAGCAGTTCTCCTGCCTCAGCCTCCCAAGTACCTGTGATTACAGGCATACGCCACCATGCCTGGCTAATTTTTGTATTATTAGTAGAGATGGGCTTTCACTATATGTGGCCAAGCTGGTCTTGAACTACTGACCTCAGGTGATCCACCTGTCTTGGCCTCCCAAAGTGGTGGGATTATAGGATTACAGATGTGAGCCACCGAACCTGGCAAAATGCCCCAAACTTAAACCAAATGAGCTATAAACCATTTCCCTGAAAAGTAGGTATATATGTTAAATGATGCTATTACAGTAAATGAAGATTAAAAAAAAAATTTGTTTATAGTCTGTATATTGACTATAGTTTTACCTTTTGTTAGAAGAAACTATAATACAAAGTCACAATTTCAAGCATGGTAGGGTAATAAAATTAAGTACAACATTTAAAAAATACTTATTATGTAGCAGTGTTTTAGAGACTGGCAACCCAGCAATGAACTAAGCAAAATGAAAAATATATATTATGTGTTACTAGAAATTTATTTTCCTTATAATACAAATATATAAATCTAATAATAAAGCCTATGTTAATACATTGTACTCACCTGTCTTGGTGAGAAGCCCAATTTAGCTATGAAGATATAGCAGAAGTGATTTTAATTTTTTTTCTCCTAGAGAATGTGATGTTTATTTATTAATTTATTCATTCATTCACTTAAGAAATCTTTATTGAATGTCTACTGTGTATCAGTTGCAGTTTGGGATTCAGCAGTGAACAAAACATAAATGCTTGCCCTCATGGAACCTACAGTCATTTGGTTTAAAAAAAAAAATCTCTCCTGGATTAGTTTAGATTTCTAGACCAGAAGTGTCAATGAAGTTTAACAATTTATTAGGTAGAGAAAATTGCTTTTGAGGTATTACTTAAGCAACCTTAGTGCTTCTTAAGCAACCTAGTGCTTCTAAGCAACATAACTTTGCTTTTTTTTTTTTTTTTTTTTTTTTTTGAGACATCTTGCTCTGTTGGGAATTATAATTTTCCATTGCTTTCCCATTGGAAAGGCAACCTGGTATGACTATATTTGACTGAGAGTCAAGAGATCTAGGTTATAATCCTGACTTCATCATCTAATACTTCGTGTGTTTCCAAAGTGATCCTTGCTTTACTCCTCACTCTTTTGTATAGCTTTTTTTTTTTTTTTTAAAGAATTTTATCCACTGTTGTGCCAGTCACTATGCTAGTGTCACTTTTTATGCTAGTAATAGTTCTGTTTTCAAGTTCACTCTTTTCTGAATTTAAATTTGTGCTTCCTAGTGCCAACTGAACATTTCTGTCATTTCATATTCCATTTCCAAAAGCAAAATCATTATTGTTCCACTCTGAATTTGCTTCCCTTCTTTATGATCTTTTCATCTTGGGACTGAATTTTTAGATAGATTAATATTATCTTTGAAGGACAAAGGAATATTTTTCTCAAAAATGAGAATTAACAGGAGCATTAATTATGGGCGTGGCGACTCACGCTTGTAATCTCAGCACTTTGGGAGGCTGAGGCAGGCGGATCACGATGTCAGGAGTTTGAGACCATCCTGGTCAACATAGTGAAACCCCATCTCTATTTAAAAAAATACAAAAAATTAGCTGGGCGTGGTGGCGAGTGCCTGTAATCCCAGCTACTTGGGAGACTGAGGCAGTAGAATCGCTTGAACCTGGGAGGCAGAGGTTGCAGTGAGCTGAGGTCGAACCACTGCACTCCAGCCAGGCGACAGAGCGAGGCTTTGTTTTTTTTAAAAAAAATTTTAGAAACAACAACAAGTCTATCTGTTAAATGTATTTGGGGGAGAATATTTGTTTTCAAAAAATAACATTTCTCGTGTGAATCATTCTATTCAGCAAAATTTCTTTTGTGATAATTTTATACTGCCATAAAAATTTTTGGGAAAATAAGCTTAGCTTTAAGTAAAAAACTTCAAACATTTTTATTTTAGAGAGGCAGTAGTGCAGTTGGAAGAGGAATTTTAAGTCAAAGAACAGTAAAACATGAATTCAGAAGACAGTTGAAAATTTACTGTGCATCAGTAACATTATTTACTTAGCACTGAACACAACAGTTGATTAAGGTACTGCTCTTTGCGGTACCTTATGTCTTGCATGTAGTCTAGGGGGAGACACAAGTAAATAAGAACAATGGGTCAAGGTGTCATTACACTGGTAGTGACCCAGGTAGGTGCATATGCGTCTAGTCTAGCCATTGGGTTGCTAAATTAATTGTTGCTATGTGGAGAAGCCTTGAGATTCCCTCTCTGAAAGTAAAATTGTTGCTTTAGGGCAGGGCTAGCAAACTGTAGCTAGCCCCTGGGTATCCTGCCTGTTTTTGAATGGCTCATGAGCTAAGATGTAAACAAAATAATATTTTGTGATAGAGGAATGAAAATTATATTAAATGGAAATCTCAGTGTTAATAAAGTTTTATTGGAACACTGCTACACTAATTCGTTTACATATTGTCTGACCACTTTTGTGCTGCAGTAGCTGAGTTGAGTTGTTTATAGGAGACTTTTGTGGCCCACGAAACCTAAAATATTTATAATCTGGCCTTTTATAGAAAAAGTTTGTTCAACCTTCTTTAGAGGTGTTATGAGCACTTTTTATTACCTCAGTCACACATGCAGCTTTCTCAAATTCCTTATTATGTTTAAAAATTAAATTATAAGTGGCTGTATAAAGGATTATGATGATACCTACCTCAAGTGGTAAACTGAGTTGTAACTTTTCAGTTATTTCTGCAGAAAAATGCTAAAGTGATGTGTTACTCTATTGAAAGCCAGGTGTATTGATTTGGTAGGGCTGTCATAAAGTAATGCAGACTGGGTGGCTTAAATAACAGAAATGTACTTTCTCACAGTTCTGGAGGCTAGAGTTTCAGGATCAACATGTCAGTCAGCAGGTTTAGTTTTCTCCTCTCCTTGGCTTGCAGATTGTTGCCTTCTCTCTGTCCTCACAAGGCCTTTTCTCTGGGCATGTATCCCTCTCTGGTGTCTCTTCTTACAAGGACATCAGTCATGGTGGATTAGGCCTCCCACCCTTGTAACTTAATTTAACCTTGATTACCTTTCTAAAGGCTATATTTCCAAATACAGTCACATTGTAAAGTACTGGGAGTTAGGACTTAACATACGAATTTTGAGAGACCACAGTCAGTCCACAGCACCAAGGAATTTCTAATACAAACTTTATTTGTTTATTCATTAAGCAGATCTTGAGGGTGTGTACTGTGTGACAGATCCTGTTCTAGTTATGTATGGGTGTGTACTGTGTCACAGGTCCTGTTGTAGATACGTATGGGTGTGTACTGTGTGACAGATCCTGTTTAGATATGGTGAACAAGACAAACAAGACTTGTCATTTAATAGACTGATGGTTTAGTTGAGGAAGACAGATAATTCAAAGGAAAATAAATAATTTGAGAGCGTGATAAGGACTGTGAAGGAAATTAAACAGTGTAAAGTGTTAGAATGACTGGTGTGAAGGGTGGTCAGGTAAGGGCTTCCTGAAAAGGTGGCCTTTTACCCAGGAGCTTAAATTAAATTGTAAAGGATAGCTAGCTAGTTAAGTTTCCAGGCTTGTTTCTAGGTCCTGATGTTGATCAAGATTGGTATGGAAAAGGATCAAAAGAATAGTGAGTTAGGGAGCTTTATAAGTTGAGATTGGAGAGCTTGGAAAGGGCAAAATCATTAAGGGCCTTGTGGGAATTATGGTAAAGATTTGGTTTCCTTTTTGCAAAAGGAATAAAATCTCCTGGAGATTTTAGCTGGGGAGTGACACGATTTTTCTGTTTGAAAGAGCACTTTGGCTGCTAAATAAAGAGAGGAAGCTGCAGGTATGAGAGTAGAAGATAGGGAAGCCTGCTAGGGGATTATCAAAGTATTGTAGGCCAGAGATACTGGTGGTTTAGCTAAGATAGTGGCAGGGAAGAGGAAAAGAAATGGAAATAATTTGGGATATATTTTGGGAGATAAAATCCATATAGTATTTTCTAATGGAATAAGTATGGGAGTTTAGGAAGAGGGAAGAATATCTTTGGCAATAATGTTGTATAATACTGTCCACTGTAGCAAGTGAACCTATAGTGTTAGTAAATCATATGATTGTTGCAGCAGCAAGTTACAGAATATAATTTGGAAAGGAAAAAAGTCCTTCAACCATTAAATAGGAAAACAGAAGGCAGGTAAACAATGTTATGGTTTAATTAATGTTCAACTTACAGGCTTATAACTACTAGAAAACCAGTAGGGAATTAGTAGTTTGCCATAGAGAATGCCTTTGGGACAAATAACCTGTTTGGAATGAAAAAACTCTGGAGTGTATTATAACGTAACAAATGTCAACTTTGATGGAATGACTATACATGCTATTAAATAATTTTATTTAGTGATAGAGTGTTTTTTTCCAAGGTAAATCATTTTTAGAAATGGACCAGACTTTGTCAAAGTAGATATGTTATATAAAATAATGTTAGCTAAAGATGAATGGAATAGGTTAAGAATGTCTTCTTGAAATTTTAAACTGTCTCTTTCAAGAAGAATTTTATTACCTCTTGGCTGTACTTGACTGAAAAGTTTAAAAAGGAGAGAGAAAATCTTAAGATTGTTGAACTCCCAAAGAGGAGTCAGAGAATTTTGAGAACCAGGGTCTGGTTTTTGCCACTTTTCTCTCTCTTTTCTTTTCTTTCTTTCTTTTTTTTTTTTTTTTGAAGATACCAGCTTGTTGTCTGCCAGGCTGGAAGGCAGTGGTGCGATCACAGCTCCCTGCAGCTTTGAACTGTCAAGCTCAAGCGATCCTGCCATCTCAGTGTCCTGAGTAGCTGGGACTGCAGGTGCACACCACCATTCCTGGCTTATTTTTGTATTGTTTTTGGAGATGGGGTCTTGCCATGGGCTGGTCTCGAACTCCTGGGCTCAAACCATCTGCCCACCTGGGCCTCCCAAAGTGCTGGGCATGGTGGTGAGCCCCTGTAATCCCAGCTACTCGGGAGGCTGAGGCATGAGAATTGCTTGAACCCAGGAGGCAGAGGTTAGAGTGAGCCAAGATTGTGTCACCACACTCCAGCCTGGGCAATAGATTGAGACTCCGTCTAAAACAAAAATAAATTCTGTGAGTCTTAAATTATATCAAGTAACTTTGGCAGGCAATGGTTTAAATTCTCTAAAACACTGGGCATATTAGCTCATGCCTGTAAGCACTTTGGAAGGTTGAAGTAGGAGGATCACTTGAGGCCAGTAGTTCAAAACCCGCCTGGGTAACAGAGTGAGACTCCAGTGCTACAAAAAATTAAAAATTAGCTGGATGTGGTGGCACACACTTGTAGTCTTAGCTTCTCTGGAGGCTGAGGTGGGAGGATTGCTTGAGTCTAGAAATTCAAGGTGCAGTAAGCTATGATTGTGCCACTGCACTCCAAACTGGGTGACAGAGTGAGACTCTATCTCTAAAAATAGCAAATTTAAAAAAAACCCATACAACTCAAATTTCCAGGTACTGTTATTAATATGAGCTATCTCGAACTGTTGAAAATTAATCATTTATTGTTGATTTCTATCTCATATTAAATGTTTGACTTAAGAGTGTTGCATTTGATGAATAGGCTTTTCTATGTTATGCACAAGAAGAAGGAGATAAAATAATTTAACTCTTCTTCATTACATTAAAAAAAAACAAGACTCTGGGGATTGTCACTTTATGATCAGCCTTTTATTTTTCAGACTGTGTCATTGTGTTTGCCTGTCTCACCCAAGGGATGAGACCACTGGTCATGTTTAACTCAAATTTATGTTGGATAGAGGTTATAGGATGGTCCTTATCTAAATGCAGAAAGGAATGTTTATTTTACTGTTTTATGTGGGATAAAATGCTTGAAAAATCTTTTTTTTTTTTTTTTTTTTTTTTGAGACAGAGTCTTGCTCCGTTGCTCTGGCTGGAGTGAGTACAGTGTCATGATCTTGGCTCACTACAGCCTCCCTTGTTCAAGTGATTCTCCTGCCTCAGCCCCTTGAGTAGTTGGGACTGTAGGCACACACTACCATCCCGGCTAAATTTTGTACTTTTTTGTAGAGACAGGGTTTCACCATGTTGACCAGGCTGATCTTGAATTCCTGACCTTAAGTGATCCACCTGCCTTGGCCTCCCAAAGTGCTGGGATTACAGGTGTGAGGCACTGCACCTGACCAGCTTGAAAATTCTTAAATGGTGCTTATATTTTCTGGTAATAAAAACACTATTTTTAATGTTTGGAACTATTTTCATTATTTGCTAACCTTAGAATTAAAAAATCCTTTGAATAGGTATGAGAAGATCTCAAAAAGTTTGTGGAAAAATGGAATTAAAAGATAAAAATACAAAATATAAACTTTATTCTCAATATAAACTCTTATTAAGTTCAAGAAACTTTGTAAGCAGTAATGCTAGCTGTTTAATCCACTCCTAAAGAAGTGAAGGTCCTGGGAATTTAATCATATTAATATGTGCAGTCTTTGTTTTGCCTTGTTAACTGAAAACAATGCGTGCCCTTTACATTTTTTTTAAGATTGGAAAACAAAAAGAAGTCAGAAGGAGCCAGTCAGCTCTGTTTGTTGGATGCCTGGTGATTTCCTATTGAAACTCTAGCAAAATTGCCCATTTGAGAGGAATGAGCAGGAACCTTGTTGTGGTAAAAGTCAACAGGATGCCTTGAGCATTCTCAAAAACTTTTGTCATGACCTTTGCTCTTGATGGGTTTGCTTCTGACTGGATCATTTTCACTTCTTGGTACCCATTGCTTTGATTTTTTTTGTGTGTGTGGTCTTCAGGATTACACTGGTAAAGCCATGTTTCATCTCCTGTTAAAATTTTTTGAAGAAATTCCATATGCTCTTGATGCCACTTGTTTAAAATTTCCATTGAAAGCACTGCTTTTGTCTGCAGCTGATCTGAGCACAATGGTTTTAGTACTGATCAGGTGGAAGGTTTGTTCAACTTAAATTTTTTGGTTAGATTTGTGTAAGGTGAACAAATTTATATGTCTGTGGTATTGGCTGTTAATAATCGGATCTCTACATTTAGGTTACAAATGAGATGGAATTTTTCCTGAAAACTTGAGGCCTGCTACTGCAGGCTTCATCTTCAATGTTAGCTTGTCCCTTCTTACAATGAATTGTCCATTTATAAACTGCTGATTTCTTTGGGGCATTGTTTCTATAAAGTTTTTGTAAAGCACCAGTGATTTTACAATTCTTACACTCAAACTTCACCATAAATTTGATGTTTGCTCTTGCTTCGATTTTATCAGAATTCATATTGCTTGTTAGGGTGCTTTTCAAACCAATGTCTTATCCTTCTTAGGGCCTCAAACCACATGTTGTTCAGATGGTTTATAACAAGTTAGTACCAGTATATTTTGGTGCACAAGATTTTTGAAATTTATGCATAATCTTTTCATGAAACATATTTTTCATGAACTTTTTGAAGATCTCTTGTACATGCAGCACAAAATTCAAAAGCTACTAAAGAATGTGAAAAGTAAGTCATCTTCCTATGCTTGTTTTCACTTACCCAGTTTCCTTCTTCGTCTTTCTGATGGATTTAAAAAACATGAGGTCAGGCACGGTGGCTCACACCTGTAATATCAGCACTTTGGGAGGCTGAGGCGGGCGGATCACCTGAGGTTGGGAGTTTGAGATCAGCCTGACCAACGTGGAGAAACGCCATCTCTACTAAAAATACAAAAAATTAGCTCCAGGTGGTGGCACATGCCTGTAATCCCAGCTACTAAGAAGACTGAGGCCTGTAATCCCAGCTACTAAGAAGACTGAGGCAGGAGAATCGCTTGAACCCAGGAGGCGGAGTTTGTGGTGAGCCGAGAGTGAGCTGTTGCATTCCAGCCTGGGCCACAAGGGCAAACTCCGTCTAAAAAAAAAAAAAAGACGTAATCTAAAAAACATGAAAACATGATCTCCTTTAGGTCTAAGGATATGCATAGGTTGAAAGTGAAAGGATTAAAGGAGTTATCACATGCAAATAGTAATTAAAAGAGAGCTGAGACAGCTTGCTAATATCAGACAAAATGGATTTTTAGTTAAAAACTCTTATAAAAGGGTGTGGTGGCTCATGCCTGTAATCCCAGCAATTTGGGAAGCCAAGGTACGTGGATCACTTGAGTTCAGGAGTTCAACCAACATGGTAAAACTTCATCTCTACTAAAAGTACAAAAGTTAGCTGGTCACGGTGCTGTGTGCCTGTAATTACAGCTACTCGGAAGCCTTAAGCAAGGAGAATCACTTGAAGAACCTGGGAGACGGAGGTTGCAGTGAGCCGAGATTGAGCCACTACAGTCCAGCCTGGGTGACAGAGCAAGAATGCCTCAAAAAAAACCAAACCAAAACAAAAAAACCTCTTATAAGAGACAAGGAAGAGCATTACATAGAAGAGTTGATACACAAGAAAATAATAACAATTATAAACATGTATGCATCAAACATCAGAACTCCAAATAACCTGAAGCAAATATTGACCTCATTGCAAGGAGCAACAGATCTAAAATAATAGTTGGAGCCTTTAAAATGCCACTTTCAGTAATGGATAGAACAACTAGAGAGATCTAGTCTAGTTAGAAATAGAGGACTTAGGCTGGATGTGATGGCTCAAGCCTAATATTTTGGGAGGCTTGAGGTGGGAGGATTGCTAGAGCTCAGGAGTTTGAGACCAGCCTAGACAAATAGTGAGATCTCATCTCTACTAAAAATTAAAAAATTAGCTGGGCATGTTGTTTCATTCCTGTTGTCCCAGCTACAACAGGAGTGACTGAAGTGGGAAGATTGCTTGAACCAGGAGTTTAAGGTTGCAGTGAACTGTGATTGTGCCATTGCACTCTAGTCTGGGCAATAGAATAAGACGTTGTCTCCCCCACCAACTCCACCTCCCTCGGGGGGGCGCGCCGGGGGCGGCGCGGG
>CAUYQU010090858.1:0-27289 GCA_963574635.1 Cheracebus regulus
GGGGCTGCTCCGCCTGGGAATCTCCTGGTCTGGGGGTAATAAAAATCCATCTGGAAATGCGGCATCCACTCACCCTCTGCACTTTCACTGGGAGCTGCAATCCTGAGCTGCTCCTAATCCGCCATCTTGGATCTCTCTCAAGAAACTATTTTAACTACAACATACATACATGTTTCGTGTTTTAGTTTGTTCCCTTCTTAATTACTTGTGGATGAAGATGAGGAAGTAGAAAGTGGATCGCTGTATTGAGGGACTCTGAATTCAGCCTCTGGGCAGAGGCTAGATCATGGGTCTTTTTACTCTGTGGAGGATTTTGTACTTTATCTTAAAGGCAGCTGTAAGCCACTGAATGATGTTAAGGAGGGAAAATAACATAATAGATTTGCTTGTCTAAAGGTCATTCTGACTGCTGTGTGGAGGATTTATTGGGAAGTGGGAAAGGGAGGATGGGAGACTGGAATACAGAAGACCAGTTAGAAGAAATATTGCAGCTGATAGAGTTGATAAGAACTTCAACTAGGGCAATGAGAGCATGGAGGAAAATGGACTGGTTTCAACTTAGTAAGTTGACTCAACCCACTAAATTTGCTGACAAAGATAGGGAACTTGTCAGAAATGATTACAGTTAGCTTTCAATTTAATAGTAATAATTAAATTGTCAGGCCTCCCCTTCTGGATGTGCGAGGTTATGTAATGGTAGTCTTTGTTAACTACAAAGCACTGTACACATGCAAAGTGGGATAATTACCCACAGAAATCATACCTCTAAAGTCCATGTGCCAGAGGCAAGCTCTGAGGGTTGGAAAATGAGTTCATGTTTATTGGCGATCAACAGCAGGATTGCACATGTATTCCTGAACAATGAACTTACTGTTCATTCTCAAGTGCTCATTACAATGGAAATTAGTAACACTTGAATGAGTGATGCAGCTCTGTTCTGAACATCCCACTTAGTAAATACTTGCTGCAGCTAAGGAAGTCAAGAATTCACACACTGATGGATGCTAGACATGAGTGGCTATTTTTCGTGAATGGAATAAAGATGGGTACCTCACCCTGAAGAGTAAGCATCATGTCTACATTGGTTAAGAGCAAGATGTTTTTTGGTATTTAGGTGTGAAGAACTTTGGTTATGCATATTTATGGTTTTTGGCCTTGTAAAAAGAAACCCTTGGCTCTTTCTTACTAATATCTTTTTAAGCCAAAAGCCTTTATTTAACATGTAAAATTGAGTCTGTAATCAATTATAATTTCCCAATCTACTTCTTAAGTTGAGAAACTAGAAAAAAATGCGATATTCCAACTCTGCTATTACAGAATGTGAATATAAGAAAAAGGAGCCTCCTATGGTCCATCAACATCATAAAACTCTCCTGACATATCTAATGATCATTTCTATATAAATAATTATTGATCAGCATTTTGAAGAAAAACTGAAATGAAAAAAAGGTACATATATTCTTTAAGATCACTTCACTTTTACATATTCTTTCTGCACTGGGATTTAGAACATAGCATATTTAGGCTTCGTTTGGGCTGATGGGTTGCTAGGAAATAATCCTGTAGCCTCTTTCATACCTCTTTGCTCATTTTCTGCCCTTGGTAAAATATTCATTATGAACTGTTATAAATTATGAAACCTTTTTCTTCCCCAAGAAAAGTGTGGACTTTCTTTTTTAACAGATTTAGCACTGATAGGACTGCTTGCCTTAGGCAGCACTACCAGTAATTGAATCTGCATGCTGAAGTGGTAAACCCGAAGCATTTTTAGAGGAAGGAAACCTGACATATAAAATGGAGTAAAGGCAGGCTGATAGAGAAGGGAAAATTCAGTGTTGTGTAACTTCCTGACTCCAGTGTGTGAATTGTTGAATAATTGAACATTATAGCATGTGTTGAACATTAATTCTGTCAAAGTTTCCAAAGTAAAGTATACATTGGTAGTCTATTCATCTCTCTGGCCTCCAATTTATGTTTGGTAAATAATCATTCCCATTATCATCCTCATTCATGGGTCAATTTTATTATATAGTTGGATTAAGCACTGGTGTCTTACAGTCAACAAGAATATATTGAGAATCTGTTACACTTCTAGGCACTACGGAGTGTAATAATTTATTACATTCTTCCCTTAAAGGAGCTTATAGTCTTCTTTGGAAGAAAGACGAGTAAATATATAACCATAGCAAAGCATCCTAACTCTATAGTGAAGGGTTCTATAGAAGCACAGAGGAGACACACCTAAGCTTAACAGGTAGAGCAGTTAGGGAAACAGAGAAGGCTTCCTGGAGGAAGGAGTATCTGTCCTATCTTGATGAATTCTGGGATATAGCTTGACAGTGGTGAAAGTAGATCCAAGTTCTTGAAATTGGAAAATATATGTCAAAAGTCATTAAAAAATATTGAGACCTAGAATTTCTACTTTATGAATCTTAAGTTTAAAAACAATCTGAAACACAGAAAAAATACATTTAAGAATGTTAATAGTAGTGTAGTAACAGTTTGTGTAGTAACTGGAAACCAGCAATTGAGGGATTTTTAAGGAATTTATAGTTTATCACCTCAGTGGTCTAGAGGGCAGACACACATGATTTTTGCTAAGAATTTATCATAGGAATTGGTAGTCTATTCCACGAATATTTTTGAGCAGTTTATGCCAAGTACTGATCTGGTCTCTGTGTACAAAAAGTTAAACAGACATGGCTCCTACTTGAAGGAGCATGTGGTAAAATGAGAAATATAAACAATTCAATTAACTCTTTGAGGAAGAAAGGATGGATTCTAGTGGCAGAAACATGTCATTAGAATGTAGATGGGGCCTTTGTAAATCAAATCAGCAAAACATGGGGAGGTATCAAAAGAAGATGGGGCAGAACATGAGTTTTGAATGATAAGAGGAGAGAAAAAAATGGAAATAAAGGAAATTTCTTATTTTACGTAATGTGGGAAACAAAAGCAGACTATAACATTGGATCTGCAGTTTGTCCACAACTATGCAAAACCAAATATAGTTTTTTTCCCACGTATGCATAGAAAAAAAAGAAAGTGAAGAAATAAACTAATGTTCATAGTGATTGTCTTATGGGTGATATTTTTCTCACTTCTCCTTTTTGGCCTTCCCCAACTATTGTATTATAAACATTACTATTTGTATAATGAAGGAAAGATGCAAGGGATTGCCAGCAGGAAGATAAAGGCACAAAGTGTTCACATTTTATAAGAGAACTATATATACTCAAACTCACAACAAAATAGGTTGGGCATATTTCCAAAAGGCAATAGCACAGGGTAACATGCCCAAGGATAAAAGACCTTTCTGTGACCTGATATACTTGCCACAATCCTTAAAAAAAAAAAAAAAGCAAACAACAAAAACCACAGATACAGGCCATATCACATAAGTCACCTAGAAAATTCTTATTGGCTATGGTCGTGACTCTCCCTTGGGTTTGTCCTTTTGTAGGGAACCCACCCTGCTCAGCTCTGAGTTAGGCACTGAGTTGGCCATTCGCTCAATGCATTAGTGCCTTGAATTTCCATAACACTTTGAAATTTATGAGGCATTTTCATAATGTTTACTTTTATTTTCCGCACAGCCCTATGAGGTAGGGAAGACTGATATTATTTGTTCTCATTTTACAGTTGAAGAAACTAAGACTTAGATGAAGTTTCTTCCCTCTGGTTACAAGGCTGGCAAACGTTAGAAGCAACATTGGAAGTCAGATGTTTTTCTGCCCATGTGTTTATTCCTCTGCATCACAAAACTCGCATGATAGGCACTTCTGTCTTCAGCTAACAAAAACAGATAAATATTTGTGAGAGCAGAAGATATGTCTTATCTTTCATTTAAGTAGGTTCAAGTGGCTAGGAGAGTTCTGCACAGGAGAGACACTCCATACATTTGTGGGGGGTGCCAGTGAATGAAAAGATTATCAATACTCTGATTTAAAACTTAATACACATACAGGTCCTAAATACAGTATCTAAATAGATATTGTCATTGTCCTTAGGAATCTACTCTGAAGAGCAGCACACACACACACACACACACACACACAAACACACACCTCAAAAAAAAGAAACAAAACAGGTTAGTTGGGAAGAGTAAAAAGAAAACTTTTGAGACAAAGAGATTTCTAATTAAATAGAACAATATATTATGAATTTCTGTTTCATTCCAAGCAAAATAAATCAATTTTCCACTTTAAGCAAAATTTTACTTTGGGAGAAACAAAACACAGGAAAAGTGCAAATGTCTTTGAGAATCATCAAAGCATGTCTTATTTCTTACACATGAACATACCTGCTCTCTTTCTGCCTGCATCTAAAAAGGGGACTCATTTAGCATTCACTGATGAACAGAAGAGTATTTCTGTACTCTGCTGAGCCCGTGAAGTTTTTTTTTTAACTTATTAAGGTGGTGCACGCATCATGCCCTAGTGACTTCAGCTATATATGCCCTTTGAAAAATCTCTAATGACATGTTGGACACACTGCATATAAATGTCACTACTTGGAATGAGAGTCAGACTTTTGCTCATGGGAACGTTCTCTGCCTGGCCTCTGTAATATCCCTGATCTAATGAAAGTAAATGGTTCTCAGTAATTCCCTCTAAGTGTAACAATGCATATTCTTTTTTGAATGCTTATAATATGGTATTGGTAAATAGCTTAGCGATACACACAGGAACAATTCTACTAATGGATAAGGAAAGAAAATTAAATTGCTATCTGTGTAGCCCTAGACCTTTTAGATTATTTTCAAAACTCATCACTACAACAATGATTTCTCCCATATTATTTTTGACTAGCATGGCAGACTTGGCTTTCTACATGTATGGAAGGTATCTTTAAATCCATATTACTTCTTATTTTTTCTTTTTTTTCCTTTTTTTCTTTTTTTTTTTTCTTCTTCTTTTACAAATGACCTTTGGAAATGATTTCCAATAGCTGCAGCCAACTTTAAGCTCAAGGCTTGGTAGTGAAAGGTCACTCTACATTTAGACTAAATGCAGATAGATTTGTACTCCCTGCAGCAGGCTATTGCTTTAGGACTTGCTATTGTATTTGACCCAATCTTCTTTCTAACCCAAGCATTTAGACAGCTTCCATCTGGGTTTTGTTTAACCTTCTTTTTTTTTTTAGCTTCAGTGTAAATTAAAAGGCTTTAGATATTGGCAAGCAACTTTTTTTTCTTTAGAGATACACATTTTTCTTAGAAATCTAAGATCATAGAATAGAGTATGATGTTAAACTTCTCATAAGAATGACTCCATGAATTTTACACAAAGGCTGTGCCCAGTCCATAAAAGGGCCTGGCAAGGCACATGAGACCACTCAGATCCCTCATCTCTCACTCATGTTTTTCCTTTAAATAACATCATTCATTATAAGAGAGGAAGAAAGAAACAAAATGGAAAACCTTGGACTAGGCAGCTATGCATAAGCACTTCATAAGACTCCTTTAAAAAGGATGCAAGGAGATGGAATTTTTTCCTTCTACTAAACTCTGAGGACCTTCAGATCACAATTGGCACTGTGATGGCCATCTCAGGAGCAAAGCAGTCTCCTATCCCCAGCTTTCTTTCCTCACTGTGGCCTGATGGCTTCCCATATTCATGTGACTTTGTCATATCATGCAGTCTCTACAAATAAGTCACAGGAGTGCTTTCCTTCCTGTACAGCAAGAGTTCATCCATGGTAGAGAAGGACTTAAAAAGCATTCAAGAGACTCAGTCTCTCTCCATGTCTGAGTGGGCTCCAAAAATGCTGAAGATCAGAGTGAAAAAAGGGAACGTCTCCCTCACCTCTTCCCTCCTGGATCCCTGTCTTGCTCAGCTAGAAAGCAAAATCACTTCTTAATGCTGGGCATCAGGGACTGGAAGGGACTCTGGACTGGGTGTCAGGAGACCTGACTTCACATTCAGGTTCTGTGACCTGTGGCTAAATCACTTGTCCGCCAGGCTTGATCCTTTGTCTGAACACAATGAGTTAAAAGAATTAATTCTGTAAATTCAGTGAAACAATATCCAGCCTTGGCCACAACTCCTTTTTCTAAATGAGTGTCTTCATATCAGATTCCTCAGGGAGAGAGTCAGATTACTGCAAGTTTATCTGATTCCAATTTCAAAGAAGGTGCTAGAATGACTCCATTTGCCCTAAGAATGCACCAGAATAAAATGATTTCTTATGTTCAGGTAGCATTTTTTAAATTCTGAGTTGCTTTTGCTTATCCCACTTATTTAGTCCTCCTGTTGAGCATAGTTTGGGGTACATTGTTGGAGCCCCTCCAAGTGTGCTTTGCTGCTAACAGGCTGGCACTCCCACCCATGAGGCGATTGCTTGGGCACATTGGGTCCTCCTTATTCTCCTGGCTCCTCCCTGTGGTGGGGGACGCCTCCTGCTAACTGGCCAATAACAGAAGTATGTGCAAATGCAAAAGGCCAAATCCTTTGTCCCAAGGTGTATAAATCCTGAGATGTAATTTATGCTCTGCAGTGCCCCTCCCTCAAAAGTCAGGTGGAACTACAGCAAAGATATAGAACAACCTAAGTGTCCATCAGAGAATAATAAGATTTTAAAAATGTTTTATATATATATATATATATATATATATATGCACAGATATACACATTGGAATACTGTTCAGCCATTAAAAAGAATAGAATTGTGTCCTTTGAACTAGAACTTTTAGATATATATGTGTGTGTGTGTATATATATATATATATATGTTATATATATATATACATATCATATATATGTTATATATATATCAATGTTCAGCCATTAAAAAGAATAGAATTATGTCCTTTGAAGCAATGTGGATGAAACTGAAGGCCATTATCTTAAGTGAAACAAGTCACACACAGAAAGACAAATATTGCATGGTCTTGCTTCTAAGTGGGAGCTAAATAATATCTGCAGATGACTTAAAGTATGGAATGATGGACAGTGGAGATTTGGAGTGGTGATGGCAGTGTGGGGTCAGACAATGAGGTATTATATAAGGAGTACACTGTACATTATTTGGGTGATGTATACCCTAGAATCTGACATCACTACTGCACAATGTATGCATGTAACAAAATTATACTTGTATATCGTACATTTATACAAGTAAAAAGAAAAGTCAGGCTGGGTGTGGGCTCCTTCCCCTCTCTATGTCTCTTCCCCAGCCCTCACTGGCTTTTCCTAGAAGCACTTGTTCACTACATCACTTGCAACTGAAATCTTGGCTCAGGAGAACCTTACCTAATAAAACAGTAGATTTAAACAACAAAGTCAGGGTGGCAGGACACAGTAGGTGTGTTAGCAAAAGACCCAAGTTTGCAGCTCTGCTGCTTAACAGCTCTCTGGCCTGGAGCAAGGTGCCCAGAGCCCCAAGCCTCTCTTCATTTGTGCAATGAAAATAAATACGCCTGGTCCAGGCGTGCTGGCTCACGCCTGTAATCCCAACACTTTGGGAGGCCAAGGCATTTGAGGTCAGGAGTTCAAGATCAGCCTGGCCAATATGGTAAAACACCATCCCTACTAAAAATACAAAAAAAAAATAGCCAGGCATGGTGGCATGTGCCTGTAATCCCAGCTTCTCGGAAGGCTGAGGCAGAAGAATTGAATTGTCTGAACCTGGGATGCAAAGGTTGCCGTGAGCTGAGATAGGGCCATTGCACTCCAGTCTAGGTGACAGAGTGAGACTCTGTCTCAAAATAAAAAAAAAAAAAAGAGAATCAAAAGAAGTATGCTCACTCTGCCTACTGTATGGTTGTTGGGAGACCAGGTGAAATTTCGGATGATGGAAGTGTTTGAAAGCTGCCAAGCACCATGCAAACATAAGGAAACTAATTTTTTTAAAATCAGATACAAAGTTATAACCTAAAGCTAAAGTCACTGATAGGGTTTTAGAAGAAACCAATTCAATAGCAGTTTTAAAATACAGAAAACATATTCACGTCTTATTCTCCACTTCCCTCTTCCTTTCCAACATTTTTGATGCTTCTGTCATCCAAAATGTTTGCTATTTAGAACTCCACCTGTGTTGGAACATCTGTAATAGTGAATAAAGTGTTGCATTTGCCTCTTTCAGTTACTCGCAGTTTTTCAGCTGGTTAAAAATCTTTGTCATGCCTGCCTGTGTCCACTGTCCACTCCTGAATACTGCATTTCATCGTTTTAGTCCCTTATTTCTTTCATTGCAAATTGCATTGGATCTTAAAACTTCAGGAAGGAAATAGTTATCTCCCTGAGTTATTATAGGTCATAGTTCAAATGCCATACTTCAGATTGTGTGAGGCTGCCATAAATGGATGGAACACAATAAAATAGAGTTACCAGAATGTATGGCCCAGATGGTGGCTTGATTAAAAACATCTCAGTGTGTCCAAAATATCATGGCAGGCATGCACAATTTTTTTTCCATGAAGGCCCTACAAGATTCATGATAAGATTTTATTTTTAATGAGGATCTAATTAGAGAGCTCAGCATGAGAGTCTGAACACATGAGCAGTCAGTATAGTTTGGTGCAACAAAATATTTCTTGAGCCTGTAGGTACCAGGGATAAAAGGGAGAATAGCGCATAGCCCCTGGTAGGTGAAACAGATACAAAAACCAGGAAACAAATACAAAAACCAGGTCATTAGAATATGATAAGGGCCCGGCATGCTCAGAGTGATGGTACCCATTTTGGGGTTCAAAAAACACTTTCTCTAGCTGGGCATGGTGGCAGATGCTGTAATCCCAGCTACTCAGGAGGCTGAGGCAGGAGGATTGCTTGAACCCAAGAGGTGGAGGTTGCAGTGAGCCGAGATCATGCCACTGCACTCCAGCCTGGGCAACAAGAGCAAAACTCTGTCTCAAGAAAGAAAGACACAAACAAAAAACAAAAACCACTTTCCCATTTAAAGGGGTGTCCAGTCTTTTGACTTCCTTGGGCTACGTTGGAAGAAAAAGAATTATCTCGAGCTACACATAAAATGCACTAACACTAACAATAGCAGATGAGCTTTAAAAAAATACAAAAAACAAAATCTCATGTTTTAAGAAAGTTTACAATTTTGTGTTGGGCCAGATTCAAAGCCGTTCTGGCCCATATGCCACCTGCTGGCCACAGGTTGGACAAGTTTGATCTAAAGCATCACCTTCTCCATTTTTTATGAGACTGCTTGAACCCTGGGGCCTTCTACACAGTGTTCTGCACCTTTGCCTCCTTGATGCCTTCTCATCCCTTGGGATTCTTGACTCATTCATTTGTTCATACACACACTTGTTGTGTGCCTAGTTCTGCCAGGTACTACTCTAGACACGAATTTCCACATAGAACAAGACAGAGCCAGTCCCAGCTGTCTGATTATAGAGCTTACATTCTAGCATTTAGAAACAGACCATTGGAAGGGAATTACATAAACTACAGGACTGCAGACTGCAGTAACCACCCATAAAGGAAGTACACAGAGCGGTGAGATGAACAATAAGCAGGAGAGGACTCTTTGAGGTCAGGGAAAGCCTCTCCAACAGGAGACATTTGAGCTAAGACATGAAAAAAAAGAGAACATGTTCTGGGTAAAGGGAATGTTCGAGAGGCTGGAAGCATTTGTTGTAATCAAGTGACCAAAAGGAGGCCAGTGTAGCTGGTGTCAGTGAATGAGGAGCAGGATGGCAGGGGGTGAAGCCAGAGGGTGAAGCTCGGCCATCCTCTGGGTCGTGGGAAGAAATTGGATTTCATTCTCAGTGCCATGCAGTGTTTGAAGCCAAAACTGCATTTTAAAACACACACACTTGAAGGACATCTGAAATCAGAGCCCAAGGCAAGGAAAAGTGCCATCCCCGGGTGAGCTGCCCTCAGCTCTCAACTGGATCACTGAGTTGCTCGCCACCGTCCCCTGCCTCTATCTTTGCCCTCCCAGAGTCCATTCTCAACACAGATCCTTTATCAAGTTAGTGAAATCGGATTATTTTTCTGCCTCAAATTCTGCCATGCCTCCTTGTACCATTTGGAGGAAACGCTGGAATCCCCAAGGCCTCACGCCCGAAACTCTGTCCGTCCCCATCTGCCCCACCACACTGGCTTCCTTGCTGTTCCTAAACACACAGCCATACTTTCTCTCGCTTTAGGGCTTTTGCACTGCTGCTCTTGCTGACTGGAACCCTTTTTCCCAAGATAGCCACATGACCAGCTCTGTCACCTCCTTCAAGGACTACAGGCCCATGCCACCATACTTGGCTCATTTTTGTGTTTTTAGTGGAGACAGGGTTTCACCATGTTGGCCAGGCTGGTCTCGAACTCCTGACCTCAGGTGATCCACCTCAGCCTCCCAAAGTGATGGGATTACAGGCATGAGCCATGGCACCAGGCCCAATGTAACCATCTTAATGAACATCCCATTTCCCTCCACATCCCGGCCACACCTGCACCACAGCCTCCTCACCCTGCTCTGTTTTTTTTTCCCATAATACTTGTCATCTTCTAACATGTTGTACCATTTACTTACTTATCGTGTCTATTACGTGTTTTCTGTGCCCCCTTTGAGAGTCTGGAATAAGCTCCACCAGGCAGAAATCTTTGTCTGCAGGGAGTTGTGGTAGCTATCCACAGCCATGGGCACTCTGTCCTTCCAGATCTAGTGTAGGAGTGGATTTTCCTGCCCCTCTGAGTTGGACGTGGCTGTGTGACTTGCTTTGGCCAATAGAAAGTGAGCAGAAGGGATGTGTGCTGCTGCTGTGGGCAGAGCTCTGCAGCCAGCACATCTGCCACATCCCTTCCTCCCTCTGACACGGCATCTGCACCTCTCTAGATGGAGGGTGTTCCACTGGGCTCGCTCCAAGTGATTAATCTGAGCATGATTCTCCTGGCAGCCATGAAAGGACATAAAGTATGATAAAGGAACAAATCTTTGCTTTTAAGAAACTGTGACTTGGCAATTGTTTGTTATTGCAACACAACCTAGTGTATTCTAACTGTGTCTCATTTGTTCAGTTATGCTCCTGAGTACTGACAATGATGCCAGGTGCACAGCATGTGCTCAATAAGTGTTTGTTGAGTGAATTTCTCTGTCTTTGTCATTAAATTTTTACAAAGGATATTTTAAATTTAAATGTATTGAAATTGTCACCAATATCTGGATACAAGCCTTATTCCATTGAGTGGTTCTATGACTAACCTGGTCAACAATCAACATTAAGTACCTACCAGGCAAGTTAGATCTTTCTTAGGGCCCCAGAGGAATAAGCCACTGTGTCTACCTTAACATAGTCTACAATCTAGTTGCAGAAATAGAAGCGTGTTCAAAATCAC
This sequence comes from Cheracebus regulus, assembly GCA_963574635.1. Classification (NCBI taxonomy): domain Eukaryota; kingdom Metazoa; phylum Chordata; class Mammalia; order Primates; family Pitheciidae; genus Cheracebus; species Cheracebus regulus. The sequence goes on from CAUYQU010090858.1 coordinate 11,292, forward strand.
CTGCACTACTGTGTAGTAGTGGGTGATACATCCTAAAACTGTCCTGAGAGTTCAGGGGTGGAAGCCGCTAATGCAGATGAGGCTGATGAGGGAGGGGATAGGTGGCTACCTGAGCTGGGCCTTGAGGACACAGACAAACAAAAATAGAGCTAGGAAAAGAGGATTTTTGCCAGAAGGAACAACATTCAATCACACACAAGCAGGAATAGATCTTGAAACATTAGAAGGTAACATATACCACCATGGGTGGAGGCCAGATTTCTTCGATTGCAATGATGGATGTCTATGTGCTGGCTCCATGACTGTAGATGAGTCAGTTAACTTCTCCATGCTTCAGTTTCCTTATTTATAAGGTGACAATTATGATGATAGGACCCACCTTGGCCAGGCACAGTGGCTCACGCCTATAATCCCAGCACTTCAGGAGGCCGAGGTGGGAGGATCACTTGGGCCCAGAAGCTCAAGACCCACCTGGGCAACATGGTGAAACCCCCTCTCTACAAAAAAACACAAAATTAGCCAGACATGGTGGCATGCACCTGTAATCCCAGCTACTCGGTAGGCTGAAGGGGGAGAATCGCTTTAGCCCATGAGACAGAGGTTGCAGTGAGCCAAGACTGCCACTGCACTCCAGCTTGGCTGACAGAGTGAGACCCTGTCTCAAAAATAATGATAATAATAATAATAGTATCTACCTCAAAGGGTTGTTGTGGAGACTAAATGAATCAATACATACAGCACTTAGAACTGTACCTGGCAGATAGGAAGTGTTCATTTAGAAAGAAGAGTTGAGAATTAAGCAGATCTCAGATTTTGCAAGATCTTGAATCTGAAATAAAGCAGTCTACTGTTTCATTCTATAAGCAAAACTATTTTCCATTAGCAGCTCAAAGATTTTGGTCAGAAATCTGTATTTTAAAAGCTTAACGTCACACCAGGGTGAGTCTGGGTTGAAAGTGGGAGACACTGGAGGCAGAGACACTGGTTTAGAGGCAGACATGAAAATCACACTGTGGGCAATTTTAAGCACACACCATGGTCATGGCCAAGGAAGAGACATGCTGGAGACACCCCGGAGAAGGTGCTCTGTATCTACCAATGGGTCATACAGGAAAGAAAAGAAAGAAGCAAATGGCCCCAAAATGTCAGGGTCTGGATGACTAAGAAATGTAATGATAACACTGACCAAAATGGCAAAAACCAGAGGGGAACAGATTTTAAGAGAAAGACAACAAATTCTATTTTAGACACTAAAGTATCAAGGTCAAGCTACTTAGAAAGAAATTAGATATGATAAACTGAAGCTTAACTTAAGGCTATGCTCAAATGTCACTCAGAAAACCTTCCCCAAATAACTTATCTAAAATACCTTCCTCCTCCCTCACTCTCTAGCTCATCACCCTAATTTATTTTCTTCATTTCACTTCATGGCACAATATGACCATATACATTTGTTTATTTGCTTATTGTTCATACTCCCCTCCCCAACTCTCTAATGTAAGCTCAGCAAGAACAGGAACCTTTTCTTTCTTATTCACTGCTGTGTCTGCAGAGCCCAGGACAGTGCCTGGCCCAGTAGGCTTTCAAAAACTATTTTGTGCAATAAACTCATCTTTATCTGGGAGCTTAATTGCCAAATATATACACACGACCCAAGGTCACCTTCAACCTGTCTAGAGGCTTCTATCCTTTTATTATTAAGGATTAACACAGAGAGAGAGAGACAGAGAGAGAGAAAAAGAGAGTGTCAAAAAAGGAAGAATTGCTAGTAAAGTATGTTAAAATAAGACTGCATAAATTCAAACAAGAATGGTCAGTGGAGCAGAGTGAGTATGGATGACCCCATGTGAGGATTTTGTGTAACTAATCAGTAGAAAAAAGATGTCTCAATCAATATTGTGAGCAAAACTGACCAGCCATCTGGAAGAAAAACGTATCTGGATCCTTTCCTCAAGCATTACACCAAAATAAATTTCAAATGTGTTAAATTTTTAAGCATCAGAAATCATCAAAAGAAAATTGTAAAAGTCATAGAAGAAAATAGCTCATTTGAAAAAACAGCTGTGGATTGAGAAAAGCCTTTCTAAGAATGGCATGAAATGCATGCACCATAGTAGAATATTTAATGAATATACATGTATTAAAGACATCCACACACCTACAAAAAAAAAAAAATTGTGACTTCAAAAGCCAGCAGAGTTTGGCACACAAATATCTCATTTCTTTAATGTGCAACAAAGCTACATAAATAAAAAGTAGATATGTGGAATATGGACACACTATAGAAAAATAAACACAAATGATTAGTAAATATAAAAACATCAACCTTACTCATAATTTTTTTAAATGTTGGTTAAAAACATAAAATAGTGATGCCAACAATTTCAAAGTCTGACAATGCTAAAGGATAGAGGATGTGGGTAAAATAACAAACTTTCATACATTGTCAGTGGGAGCGTAAATATACTACCTTTTTATGGTCATTTAGCAATAACAACCAAAAATTTAAATTTATATACTGTATTAGTCAGGGTTCTCTAGAGGGACAGAACTGATAGGATAGATGTATATATGAGGGAAAGTTTATTAGAAGAATTGACTCACATGATCACAAGGTGAAGTCCCACAGGAGGCCATCTGCAAGGTGAGGAGCCAGGAACCCAATCCCAAAGTCTCCAAACCTCAGAAGTAGGGAAGCTTTTAGTGGAGCCCGCAGTCTGTGGCCAAAGGCCTGAGAGCCCCTGGCAAATCACTGTTGTAAGTCCAAGAGCCCAAAGCTGAAGAACCTGGAGTCTGATGTTTAAGGGCAGGAAGCATCCAGCATGGGAGAAAGATCGAGGCCAGAAAACTTGGCCAGTCTAGTCTTTCCACCTTCTTCTGCCTGCTTTATTCCTGCTATACTGGCAGCTGATTAGATTGTGCTCACCCAGATTGAGAGTGGGTCTCCCTTTCCCAATCCACTGACTCAAATGTTAATCTCCTTTGGCAACACCCTCACAGACACACCCAGGAACAACAATACTTTGCATCCTTCAGTCCAATCAAGTTGACACAATATTAACCATCACACACACCTTTGGGTCACATAATTCCACTTCTAAGAATTTAACCTATAGAATATAGTTGCATGAGTACACAAAGATTACAAGAAGGTTCATTGACAAGATGCTTGTAGTAAGAAATTTCTAAACATATACAATAGTTATCTGCCCACAAAATTATAGGACTTCTGTTCAGTGGAGACAATGAAGTTATTGAAAACAATGAGGTAGATCAATAGAGACCAACAAAGAGATGTTTACAATATACTTTAAAACAAAAGCAGAAGTAGCCGAAGAACATCTACAGCATGGTCCTATACATGTAAAAAGCAAAAAGACAAATACGAAAATCCTTGTATGTGGAACAAAAACTTCAGAATGTTAGATAAGCAATCTCTTAATAAGTAGCTTCTTATATGACATTCAGAAAGTTTTCATTGCGGATACAAGGATCTTTATATTTGTCTTCTTTCTTTTAAAGACATAGGGGGTGTGACTAGGAATAAAGTGACCCTTTTTATTTTCTCCTTATACTCTCTCAATATTGGAAACTTTCTAATGAGGAATATGATTACTGTTAGAATTTCACAAAAGGAAAAAAAAAAGCCCTCAGTACACTCGTGTTTTGACCCATCCCCCAAAAAGCGTTATGTGTCGGCCCAATTATTCCTGAGACGGAAATGACAAGTCCTCAGGCCAGCCCAAGATAGCTTCCAACTGGAACATTAGGAAATCATGTCAATTTCCAGAATCTTCTGAAACTCTGCAGGAGTTTTTTTTTTTAAAGAAAGTAACAAGTCTTGTTTTCTTATCTCCAGTAATCATCAAAAACTTAGCCAGGGACAACCAGAAATCCTAAAATAATTCATGTGCCTTAAAATACCCAACTTTCCTTCACTTGTTCAGTTGATAGCAACTTGGGATCCTCTCCACCACTGCCAGGGGAGCTAGGAAGCGGAAAGGATGACTGAGAAGGCTGCCATGACAGGAAGGTCTGTGACCAATCCATTGGAAGGCCAAACAATTCAAAACAGCCACTCACAGATACATGTGCGTGTGCACACATGAACATGTGTGTAATGAGAGAGGAAGATTCCCAGCCAGGATCATCATTTCATCAAAGATGTTTAAATCCGGAAGTACTATATGTATTATTTATATTCGTGCCTTGTTTCAAAATCATTTACGGCAAAGAAATGAAATTTTTAAAATCCCCAAAGAGCTAGATTATTATTCTTGCAACTTAAAATGAGTGTATATTTCTGCTTAGGGGTCTAAGACAACAATAACATATGTTTAAGGCTTTACCTCACTTTTGCTGTGCCTGTTCTTTTCCAAGAATTTAAAAGAGATTTCTTTAGAAAAATGGAAGAATATTTTCAATTATACTTTGTCCTTGATTTTATTTTACAAGAGCTGTCATATAAAGCATAGTTTTTTATAGTATCCCACCTTAACACACCAGAAAAAAATTATTATTAAAAATTAACAAGATTGAATTTTCCTAATGTACCCTTTCTACACTAAATGTTCGAGTCTATCAGTTGGGATTGCCAGAGACTTTAGAAATAAATAAAAGCAATTAGTTGAGAAAAACAAAAGCACATTATGAATGAACTATGTACTTTTTGCCAAACTGTATAACGTTAGGCATAGAAACTGAGGCATGGATCATATTATGTCTATTCTATTTTAACTGTCAGTCTCATCTCACTGGATGGTAGTCAGGGTTCCAGAGAGTTTTTTGTTTCCTCAACGTGTATTTCTTTGACACTCTTTCTTGTCCCTCTATGAGATATTTTCTTCCTGAGTCCCTTACTAGGTCTACCAGTTGACTATGAGGCTCTGATCCCTGTGAGCTTATTTAGCGTCTCATGGTACTAATATAAGATCTTGTTATCATTAACTCTACAGATGATTTTTGCTGTTGCTGCAGGAGTGAAGAGGAGAGTGAGCATGTGTTAAGCTCTTCCAGATACATAGCACACATTATTCATTTCATCTTCACAGCAACTCCATGCAGTAAATTGGATTGTTATCACATCTCTCTGATTTGCAATCAGTGGCTTAGAGATGTTAAATAAGTTACCCAGTGTTGCTCAGCTAATGGTGGCAGAGCTCAGACTTGAACTCAGGTCTGCAGATTCCAAAACCCACGCTACAGGCCAGGTCAAACTGGCAGGTCAAAGGGCAAGCCAGATGGCCCACTGCCCAGCGGTGCTAATCTATAAAAAGCACAGGACATTACTGGAGTAAATCAGTAATGTGTTGTCAGTTCACTCAGGTTCTCATACACAAATCTTCACATGGTTATAAACTGATTGCACTGCTACTGAGCTAGACTGCTCCTGCAAGTGGAAATAACACTGCCACCAGCACCACTACCTGCTACCTCAGTTGAATATTTTTATGAAACACATTGCAAGCCGCACAGTGCAGCTTCAGGCCATGACGCACCAACCAGGGGACACTCACATGGTCTCATAATCCATTCACAGTCAGCTCAAATTCCAAACCCAAGTAATGCTGGTCCAATGCTTGTAATTGGGAGTGCATTCAGTTGTAAATAGTTTTCATAATAGCTTCCCAAGAATTTCTTCACTTTGGACAACTATGAGTAATGAAGGAAAGAAATAAATCATGATTCTGGACATTGAGAAAGAGGAGAACCTCTTATTTTCTAGTCTAAGGCTCCTGCCATTGCCATCTGGCCTTCCGTCTGAGCACTAGGCAGAAAGGCTTCCCAGATCCCCCCTTTCCCTGTATTTGTCCCTCATGTCACCTCTTCCTCCTCTTGGTTGCTTCATGCTCTCTTCTTCTGCACTAATTTCCTAGTGGCTAAGTTAGATATGAGCAATAAAATAAAGGAAATTATGTGGATTTCTATTTGGTCTCCAGTTTTTATAAAGCTTTAGAACTTTCATAAACATTGTCTAATTTGTGTCAGCCACATCAAGGTTCTGCTTCTATTTTTTATTTTAAATGTCTATGGTTTCTCTTTAATCAAAAATGTTCTGATAAAACTGTGACTTTGCTTCCCTGGCTACAGATATTTAGATTACATAATCACTTTTTCTTTCCTTCTTAAGGGTGTGGTAAGTGAAAGAGATAATGCATATAACAATAATGACTATATTTACTGAGCACTTACTACGTGATCTGTACTACTCTAAGTATGAAACATGCATTATATCATTTAGTCCTCATGAGGTAGAGATTGTCTCTGATAATTTCTATTTTAGAAGACTAAATCAAGGTTTGCAGATGCTATGGAAATTACCTGAAGTCACACAGCTGCTAAAATGAAGAATTAGTACTGGAACCCAGTCTCACTGACACCCAAGTTTGTGATCTTACTCACTACATTCTACTGCTACAAAATATTCTTTGAGGTGAAATAGATGTTTTCATTTGGAGAGACACTGAAATAATTGTTTCTTCCTTTTTTTGGAGACAGAGTTTCACTGTTGTTGCCCAGGCTGGAGTGCAATGGTGCTTTCTCGGCTCATGGCAACCTCTGCCGCCCGGGTTCAACCAATTCTCCGGCGTCAACCTCCCGCGTTGCTGGGATTACAGGCATGCACCACCCGGCCCATCTAATTTTTTTTTTTTTTTTTTTTTTTTTAGTTGAGACGGGGTTTCTCCATGTTGGTCAGGCTAGTCTCAAACTCCCAACTTCAGGTGATCCACCCACTTCTGCCTCCCAAAGTACTGGGATTACAGGCATAAGCCACCACTCCCAGCCCTTTTTTTTAAATCGTTCTTATAAACACAAGCTGCAATCTGCACTGCTCAGCAACCTAGGGCTCTGTGAAATGTTTCCATTTGAACAGATGGGGGAGCTTGTAGGCTGCTAATCTTTTCATTCTTTGTGTTCTTAAAAACAGACCCAATGGCTCAGTAATAAGCACCAACATTAGCATTTGTGATTAGTCCTGGTGATGACTTACCAGGACACAGAGTTCTAGGAGTTTGGAGATTCTGTCAAGCTTAGCTGAAAGTGCACATCTAGAAGAAAAGGTGCAAAAGTAGCCCATGGTCCCAGGAAGTGGCAGAAGAGTGGGCCCTTCATGTCATGTTTTGGCAAAATGAGATTTATCAAATGCTTAATAGAAGGCAGCTTGAGACAGTGGAAAGAATGCTATGTTGAGAGGCAGCCCGACTTAGGTTCAAATGTGGCCCCATGAGGGAAGGGGTTTTTGTTTGTTTCATTCACTCTAGGCCTAATACAGTGCCTGGTACATAGTATGTCCTCAGTATTTGCCGCATGAATGGCTAAATGGGTAAATTGATAACTTACTGAACGCTCAGCTTTCCCATCTAAGTAATGGGTGTTTCTCAGAAAATATCAGAGTTTCAAACACATACACAAAAATCACATAAAACTGTTTCTCTGGCTTCCTCTTATCTCACGAATGATTTCTAGAGGTCTTCAGTTTGTCCCACCTGACTCATTAACACACCATCTACCATCACCTACCACCTGCCAATTTTCTCCCCATTTATACCAGATACCTGTGAGATACTTCCTGCAGCAGCCTTGGATCTCAATCCCCAGGTGATAAGCAAACTACCCCAGGCCATGATCATGCTACCAGCCTTACTCTGCCAGCTCCCAGACTGTCTTCAGGTGAAAGGCACCAACTAACAGTAAATGTCCCAAGGGAAACAGGCCACATCCAGATTGAGATAAGTTTAAAAAGGATTATATAGAAAGGGACTATAATGCTGGGCGCAGTGGCTCACCCCTGTAATCCCAGCACTTTGAGAGGCTGAGGTGGGTGGATCACTTGAGGTCAGGAGTTCAAGACCAGCCTGGCCAGCATGGCAAAACCCTGTCTCTAATAAAAACACAAAAACTAGCCAGGTGTGGTGGCAGCCACCTGTAGTCCCAGTTACTCAGGAGGCTGAGGCAGGAGAATCACTTGAACCTGGGAGACAGAGGTTGCAGAGCTGAGATCACACCACTGCATACCAGCCTGTGTGACAGAGTGAGACTTCAAATCAAAAAAAAAAAAGACCATAATTTGAAATAGGATTAGAGGGAACAGACCACAGAAGATAGTATAGTAACCCCAGGTTAGTAACAGGAGAGTTGTCTACACCCCAGGCTGAAAGAGACGGGGTGTGAACAGATATGGGAACTGGAAAGAGAAAATTCAGTAAGCTGGGTCGCAGTTTAAAAGCTGGAGCCTTTTGGCAGTTTTTCCTGACACTCCAGGGCCAAATTTGGCCCTCTTCCCCTGAGCAGAGACTGGACTTTGCCTATTCTTATGGCAGCTCTCACATGACAGGGATCCTGTGTGTCTCCTTGCCAGACTGAGAGGAAGGGCTAATTATACCTTTCTGCCTTTGTGTTTCCAGTAGCCAGCCCAAGACCAACACAAACTAGACTTTCAAACCAGGTATGAATGGTTGAACAAGTGGATGAATGAAGGAATGCTTGTCCTAATGTGCAAAACAGAAAAACATATTCAAAGCCTCACCCATGTTTCTTATCCAAAACAGAAACCTAGTTCTCTTTAAATTGATGCAGTACATTTTCCTAATAAAAAGTTTTGAAAAGCAAAAGCAGGCCAGGCCCAGTGGCTCTCACCTGTAATTCCAACACTTTGGGAGGCCAAGTCAAGAGGATTGCTTGAGCCCAGGAGTTTGAGAACGGCCTGGGCAATAAAGCAAGGCCTCCATCTCTACAAATTAAAAAATTAGCTGGGGGCAGTGACGCAGACCTGTAGTCCCAGCTGCTTAGAAGGCCAAATTGGAGGATTGCCTGAACCCAAGAGTTTAAGGCTGCAGTGAAATATAATTGTACCACTGCACTCCGCCCTGGGCAACAGAGTGACTTGCTGTCTCAAAAAAAAAGAAAAAGAAAAAACAGATGTGCTTAAATTAAAAGTAACTATTACTCCTCTTCCACCGGGCCCTACATATAACAAAGTACTAAAGTAGATCTCCTCTGACTTCTTTACATGTAATTATATGTACTTTAAAATATTTATTAGTTATACACATTGTTCTAAAAATATAATGTAGGTATTGTTCTGTAGCCTTACATACAGATTTGACCTTATTATTTTTAAGTGCTGCACAGATCTGTGACTTTCCAAGCTTGACACTGAAAATAGAAACCAGAAAAGAAATGATGTAGACTCAGAAGTGGGGCTTGAGCTCATCACCCCCCAGCTGTGATCCCAGGCACATTAGTATCTGTAATGCTTCAGTCTTCATCATCTGCAATCACCTTATCTCACAGAAGTGCTGGGAGAACTGAGTGAAGAATGTATCGGATGCTACTGGTATAAATGCTTACTGAATACTAGTCATTGATCCTTTCATTCCCTAAACATTGTAACAAGTAAAGGTGAGTGACAAATTAGGACAGCTATTCATAAAATATATGATGGGCAAAAATTATTACTAAGAGGAAGAGAATATTCCATTAGAAAAAAAGAAGGCCTGGCATGGTGGTTCATGCCTGTAATCCCAGCTACTCGAAATGATATGGCAGGAGAATTGCTGAAGCCCAGGAGTCAAAGTTTAGAGTGAGCTGTGATCAAACCATTGGACTCCTGCCTGGGCAACAGAGAAAGATGCTGTCTCTAAAATAATTTTTTTTTAAAGGAGCTAGAGATGAATAGAAGAAGAAATATCAATGCTGTGTAAACATATTAAAATGTTCAACCTCTTGAGCTCTGTAATAAAAAGTCAAAACCATGAGGTTGCATAAATAGCATGTTTCCTAAAAACTTAGCACTTTTTTGTAAAAATCAGAGTTAACAGATTGCTGGGACATAGGTATTTATAGACACTCTTAGCATTTGACACTTCATAAAACTCTTTAATCCATCAATTCTACTTCCAGGAATTTGTCCTAAGGGTCAAGGTTGTGTGCACAGATATTGAGTTGGTGCAAAAGTAGTCATGGTTTGCACCAACTCTCTATTCATGTGGATGCTACTAACAGGGTTGTATATGGTAGGGCCTCCTTCCCTGCAAAAATACAATAAATGACTTAAATGTCTCTAAAAGAAGGTTAAGAAGTTTTGGTATTTTTTTTAAAAAGCCACTACATAGCCATTCAAAACAATATAGATTGAGACTATTTAATGTCATGCAAAGATTATTTAAGTGAACAAAAAAGTTTTTAAGACTATACATTAGATGATACCAATTTTGAAAATAAATATACAGTATGTGAAAAGTGTGTGTACCACACATGTTAGCAAGTCATACCTACTGGTGTTAGGATCACAAGTAGTTGACTTCTTTTATTTATATTTTATAGATTCTTCACAACAAAGAAACATTTATTTAGTAATAATAAATAGGACAATAAAAAAATTTAACATAATCATGGTAAAGGTATATTTACATGACATTTTCAATTTATTTGAAATCCAGACTTTTTTATTACACACATAACACAACTTGTAGAAAACTAGAATGTACAGAGAAACAAAAAGAAAAAAAATCACTCATCCATTTATCACCCAGAGGTTTATACTTTCCATAAAATATATACATTTTAATAAAAATAGGTACATGATAGATATACTCTTCTGTCACTTATTTTTTTCACTAAATATACCAGATCATCATTTCTGACTGGCTACATAAGTCACACTGGAAGATTTTCTTTTTGAGACGAAGTCTCAATTTGTTGCCCAAGCTGGAGTGCAGTGGCAGAATCTTGGCTCACTGCAACCTCCACTTCCCGGGTTAAAGCAATTCTCCTGCCTCAGCCTCCCAAGTAGTTGGGACTACAGGCACGCACCACTATACCCAGCTAATTTTTGTTTTTTTTTAGTACAGATGGGGTTTCACTATATTGGCCAGGCTAGTCTTGAACTCCTGACCTTGTGATCTGCCTGCCTGGGCCTCCCAAAGTGCTAGGATTACAGATGTGAGCCACCGTGCCCAGCCCCACACTGGAAGATTTTGCTGTGACTTCTTCAGCCAGTCCTCTGCTGAGGGCCTCTTAGATTGTTAGGTTTTGCTTCCCCAGCCTGGAGGACACATGCAGCCTCGGTTTTATGTATGTCCCTCAAGATTTTCTTAGAATAAATTTAGAAAGGGAATCCATGCTTCACTTTTGAATCTATTATAGGTCTCTTTGCTGGATAAAAAGAAATCGAGCCACGTTGAGTGGCTCACACCTATGATCCCAGCACTTTGTGAGGCCAAGGTAAGAAGATCGCTGGAGCCCAGGAGTTTGAAGCTGTAGTGAGCCATGACTGCACCACTGTATCAGCCTAAGCAATACAGCAAGACCCTGTCTCCAAAAAGAAAAAAAAAAAAGAAAGGAGGAAGAAAAAAAATTTGAGTAAGGCAATTTTTAAAATGACAGCAAACCAAAATTTGATTCCACACTGGCAAAAATTTCTTCAAACTTTTTCTGGTGGAAACTGGAATAAAGCCTACAGTCATGAAATTCTAAAGATCTATGGTTCTGGAGAAAATTCAGTATAACCACGTGCTCTATGTTCCACTCCAGCCAACAGCTTCCGTAGCCACAAGTTGAACCTCACTTGTAATTGCTTTATTTCAAAAATAAAATTCAGAGATTCCAATCTCTGCCTTTACCTTGCTATTATTATTCTCTGGGCATTTCTCATTCACCTAACTGTTCTTCAACATGACAGGTATCTCTGGGTCCTCTATCCAGCCATTCCTGTATTTTCTTTGTCTTTGGCCAGCCTTCATAGTCCATCATCAGATCTCCGCTTCTTAAGGACCACTGAGCTCCTTGTACCCTTGAATTTTCACATCACCTTTCTAGAAAGATAGATAAATGACATGATCTACTGATGGTGGCCACTTTGAAATCATGTTCTTCAACATGAAGAGGGCCCTTACACCACCCAGTGGCCTAACAGTCCTGTTCCCATTCATGATCGCTCTAACCTTTCACTGCCTTCTCTTCATCTTCACTCTTCTCATTTTCAGCACACTGCCTTGCTGCAGACTTTTGGAGGAACTCCCAGCTTCAGGCATGCCCTCTCTCACTTTACCACCCTCCCTATAAGCTCGCTGTACACCTCTATCCTCCTGTGCTCTAAGATAAGAGGATGGCTTGTTTCTTCTCCAGTTTGAAGCCAAGACTGTGCCTTGGATATATTGCTCAACCACCACCAAGGACCTGTTTCTGAACATTCCCATAGCTCTCTCTCCAGCATGTTCAACCTCTTCATTTCAGCAGGCTCCTTGCCCTAAACCTAGAGCTATTTTCACTTCTCTGGTTCCATCGATATTTCTACATTAACTCAATCTCTTGTCCCCAATTTTCATTCTGATTTCCCGTAGGTGGGGTCTGTCCTTCCTGTTTCCATTTTCTCTCCTTCAGTCACTGACATTTGGCTTCAGCTCCCACCATTCTTTTGAAAGTTTTCTAACTAAACTCACCACTGATTTAAAAAGAGACATTTTCCTCGCAGATCTTATCGCTACCACACTTAACACTTTGATTGCTCTCTTCTTTTTCCCCTCAACTTTGCATTATGAAAATTTTCAAACCTACAGAAAATCTGAAAGAATGGTACAATGAGCACCCATGTGGCCATCACCAAGATTCCCCAATTGTTACCATTTTGCCTTAAATGCGATCCTCCCAACCTGGTGTATGCTCCTGTATATATTTAAAAGTAAGTTGTAGACATCATAACATCTCCCTCCTAAATCCTTTAGATCATTTCTCTCCAAAATAAGGGCATTCTCCTACATTACAATACCATCTTCACATCTAAGAAAAGTAACAATAATTTTATATCATCTGATATCAATTCCATATTCAAGTGTCTCCAATTGTCCCAAGAATGCCTTTTACAACTATTTTCTGCCTGAACCAAAAATCTATTAAAATAATCAGTGTTCAAATACTGAATTTGGTTTTTATGTTTCTTTATTCTTTCATAATCTAAAATAGTTCCCTAGACTTCCCCCCCACCCCCATGACATTAAATTGTTTAGGAGTCTGGGTAAGTTGTCTTTTAGGATGTCCTGTATTTTCAGTGTTTCCTCAGGGCATAGCTTAAATTGTTCCTTCACTCAGTAAACTGGCAGCTCGGCCTAGAACCTAGGATGAAGCTTCCAGTACTGATACCTCATCAGTAAGATGTCTGCTTCATGTTATATGTTGCCACTCATTTCATATTAATGGTGCCAAATTTGATCACTTTGTTTATAGTGTGAATAAGAGATCTCTGTTTTTTGTTGTGGTTTTGTGAAGGTGCAGAGGAGGTTTTGAGACAGATTCTCACTGTGTCACTCAGGCTGGACTGCAGTGGCTCAATCTTGGCTCACTGCAACCTCCACATCCTGTACCCAAGTGATCCTCCCACCTCAGCCTCCTGAGTAGCTGGGACCATAGAGATACACCACCATGCTTGGCTAATGTCTTAAGGTTTTTGTAAAGATGAGGTCTCACTATATTGCCCAGGCTGGTCTCAAACTCCTGGGCTCAAGTGATCCTTCCATCTCGGCCTCTCGAAGTGCAGGGACATGGCCACCATGACTGACCACAGATCTCTGTGTTTTAAAAGTACATTTTTCTTTTGTAATTATGAAGAGATCCATGAAGTCATATTTTGTATGATGATAATATCCTACTTTAGAATCCATTAATGAATCATTTACTGCATTAGGAATTTAAAACATATTTTCTTAATTCTGTTATCTCTTCTACATTTATTAGATAACATTGTTTAGTAAGAAATTTCTCCTTTTTCTCCTTTCTCCCCCTTTTTCTTGAGATGTAAAACCACTATGAACTCATTGATTTTTAATTATGCAGTGTATTTCACTAACATGGACAGTGAAAAACTCTTTAAGCTAGCTCCTTTGTCTTTTTGATTCAACCTCATTAATTTTTGAGCACTTTGGATTGCCAACAAAAAGAGATATCCTTTCTTTGCTCCAGCTCTGGACTCAGTTTCTCTGAGGAGCCCTGGTTTCTTTTAATGGGAATAGCATGTGAAAACTAGGATCTAGGTGTTAGTTGTGCTTATTGCTACTAGGGTGTTTGCTTTTCTGAATAATGACCTCATATTAATATTTCTAATTAAAATTTAAAATTTCTCTGCTTTTGTCACTTTTTTCTTATACTGAAAATGTTGGTTCCTAAAATTAATAATATCAATATACTTATTTGCTTTATCCCACAATATCCTTAAAATAGTTGTAAAATTAGAATGCCAATATTACTACTGACAATAAATCTACCAAGTGATGCATGCAATTTCATTATAGTACTTATTGTTCCTGGGATAAACCATAAAGATAAATAAAGCAATGTGTTTACAGTTACTCAAAATTATGTTTTTCTATATAGTGTCTTATCTTCCCAATAGAGAATTAAGTTCATTTGCTTCTGTTTGTATTCAATTTTAGGATTTATCTTTTCACTTAATTTTGTATTTTGTATACATAAAGTATTTATATAGTTCCAAAGTCAGAACTATATAAAAGGAATCCTCAAAGAAGCCTCATTCACAGACAGGTCCTCACTCTATACATCTACACCCTTCTCTGTGAATATTTTCATTAGTCTCTAGTTTATTCTCTCTGTTTCTGTTTTAAATATAACCACATAGACATAAACATATCATTGTCTCAGTGAGTTTTACTTTACTCTTTTTAAATAATTAAACACTGTAGTCATCCATCGAGTGAATGTACTTATAGCTATTTCTAATGGGTTGTTTCTAGCCTTTAGTTATTACTTATAATGCTGTAATGAACAAACGTGCATGTATGTTTTTATATTGTGGAGGTATATCTTCAGGATAAACTGGAAATAGATGTCAAAGGGTTTGAATCAAAGTGCAAATTTGTTCATAAGTAATTCTATTGCATATTGAAAAATTCTCCTCCCAAGGGGTTGTGCTTCTACCACCAGCAGTGTAAGAGTAGATAATCCCTACTTCTTGGTTTCCTTGATATCATGACACTATACCTTTGTTAAATTTCTTATTCCTTTCTGGTCATTCCTTTCTTTTGTCTTTCTGAATTCTTCCTACTCTGATCACACTTCAGTTCTATTTCTTTGAACCTCATCTATCTTCCCTGAGTAATATTATTCATTGTCCATATCAATTAATACCAGTACTCCAATAACTTCCACACCTACATTTGCAGGACGGACAGCTTCCTGGAGCTTCATGTCTTCATCTGCTTCCCCAACATTTTCATCCTTAGATGTCTTACAGATATTAAAACCATAAACAAAATCCCTCTAAAACTGCCTCTTGGATGGCACCACCATCCAGGTAGACATCACACTTCCAGCCTACTAGTAGCCCTGATTTCTCCCTTTCACTTACCCATCAGGCACCAGTTTTACCTCCTGCACATCTCTAAAATGGGTCTCTCTTTTATACCCTAATACCATTTGCCCTCTCAGGGCCTCTTCTACTCTCCTCAAGAGCACTGCAGTAGTATTCTAGCTTATTTTCTGTCTCCAACCCTCGGTTCTTCTGAAAATCATCTCAACACAACTGCTACACTGAAATTTTTATAGATTTGTAAGTTCCACATTGCTTAAAGTGAAGAGCATTGCATTTACTTTTTTTTTTTTTAGAAAAAGAGAGAAAAGGAGAAAGAAAGAAAGAAGAAAGAAAGAAAGAAAGAAAGAAAGAAAGAAAGAAACAGCAAAAGAAAGAAAAAAAAGGATGAAAGAGAGAAAGAAAGAGGAAGAGAAAGAGGGAGAGAGAGTGGGATTCTTGTTTTACTGCCCAGGCTAGAATACAGTCTAAAAATGCATATTAAAAACCTCTTTTATGCCAATAATTGTGCCCAACAGTGGAGACAGGAAGGAATAGGGAATGAAAATAACAAATAAGCATCCAACCAATATTTTATTTAAACCTGTGAAATGCTATGCAATTGCTGGGGAGTGATTTACTTCCAGTTATGTGGTCACTTTTAAAATAGGTATAATATGATACTGAGAAAAATGTATGT